>JBAHVQ010000511.1:224717-276500 GCA_036872915.1 Nanipora kamurai
ACTCCAGACTATTTTACTCTGGCTAACTCCAGACTATTTTACTCTGGCTAACTCCAGACTATTTTACTCTGGCTAACGGCACACGATTTTACTCGTCAAAGGGCGAGAGTGAGAGTTAAGGTTAATTATAAAGGTCATTAAAACGTTGCTAGCCCAAACATGTAATTTCCATGGTAATGCAATCTTCGCAAATTTGAAAAAGATTTCGTTCTTTTGTATCATGAAATTAATTGAGATTATTCGTTTCTGTTCAGGCAGATATATTTCTATTGGTAAGGTTTGCTTTTGATTGATGGATATGGTAATCAGTAATTAATGTACATTATAAACAATGTGCTTCAATATTTCATACATGTTCGTCTGACTCCATCTCAAGTTTGGGAAGAATTACGGAAGATATGGAGTTGACAAACGTCCGCATGTTGTTCATGAACCACTTTTTCGAACCGATTTTTTCGCAGATTCCCAAAGCCTTTGTTCCCAGTCGAATTTCGAACAGGAAAAAGGTGTGAACTGGCAAAAGTTTACACCGTACACTGAGCTCGGATATTTGAGGGGTCAGGCTAATGAACCACATTCAAAACGATGAAATATTTTATCGAACTTGACAGGAATCAAGAATATCAATCTTAATTTCTTCAATCGCGTAGCATCTAGGAGTGCAAGACCTGTTACAGCGTACACCTGCTATCAAATAAGTAAAATAGGATATACTGCCAAAATTTAAAAACATATGGATAAGTTATGTGGAAGAGTTGAATGGGATCAATGGATAAATGTTTAATATGACAAACATTAATTGACTCTGAAGATGACCGCCGCCGAGGCCGTCGAAACGTCAGTCACTTCCACGATTAGTCTTTCTCAAGACTACGCTAAACTGAACGATCAACTTCCACAAACATCTAACAACTCGCCCAGATTCAAACTGTTTATTTTATATATATATAAGAACGATTAAAATCATACAATTACAATCATGTGATGTAAATGTCAATATAAAGGTCAATGCTGTTTCGAAGCTTTTTAAACTGCACAGTTTATCAGCGTTAGGGAGGTCATTCCATGGACCAAAAATACAACCGAAAGAATGTTCAGACCACACAGAGTTAAATGATAGTTGTTCTAACTTTGTGCCTAGTCTGGGGAGATTATACGGTGCTGATGGAAACAGATGTGCAACCATAGAAACGGTATTTCTAGGATCTCATTGTTTATTTTAGCGATTCACTTCAAGGTTCGTGTGATTTTGTAAAAAAAATTGGCTGTTAAATGGATTATCCGTTAAATCAAAATACTATGTGAAGTTTTGACGTCATAAGTGCACTCATTTGCGTATTCCAATGCCGAACATCTTAAGAAGGGAATGAAAGATGTCAAAAGACATTTTCCATCACTCAAAAAGTTGAAACAAATAAGACAACGAAAGCTGAACACAAAAGCTGTTCATGTGGGAGCTTGAAATACATCAGAACGCCAACGAACGTTCGTCAAGCTCCACATAAACAGCATTTGTGTTCAGCTTTCAATGTTTCCATCATTATTATCGGTAGCTTGATGGTTAGAGCGTCTCACCGGTCATCATCAGGTTGTGGGTTCGATTCCCGTCTAGGGCTCAGAAATCGCCAACTAAGACAACCTTAAATATTTTTTTTCCGGACATCCGCTTTCAAAGCAGCCGGACCAACTCACAAACGTACTCAAAGTTACAATGAAATTAGAGGACCAACAGATTAGAGACGAGAGAACATGAAATTATACAATCTCCAGGCGTCAAAATAGATCCAGCAAAGTTCCTATCCGATCCGTTTGTCGCTCCTATATTAGTCTCTCGTCATTCAACTAATGGCTTTTTATAGATTTCTAATGTTGTCTACAGTCACCAATTGAACTCTCCTCATCGACCTTGGTCATTGATTTTAAGCCTGCCACCATGAATCGGATCACGGGTTAATGTTATCTCAGCTTTAGAATACTTGAAAAGGCTATAAAATTTCGATTGCAACAATCACCAAGCGAGCAAGTGAGCCAAACTCTAGCACGTGATAGCTAGGATTGGGAGTTTCAAAAGGGGGGAGCAGATAATCGCTTTAATGTTTTGATGTAGTTGCATGTGGTAGTTATCCAAAAATTAGAAGACACTCAAAATTCGAACAGGAAGTTGGGCAAAATGGCAAAAGTTTACATCATACTCCGAAGTCGGATCTTTAGGGTTCGGACCGAGTAGGGTTAAGTTAAATTCACCTTCAGATAGCCTTATTTCTTTGAACTTTATTCACGAAAGACAAAAGGTCGAAATCTATGTATGAATAATAATGCACTGTAGTATTTATGCACTAGCACTGTATCAGCCCTTACAAATAAACCGTTTAGTTTTGCACCGAAGTTCACATACAATACCTCACGTGTATGCATTATCTAAACCAGAACTGGGTTCCATCTCTTCTAATCCGCCGAACTATTTCACCAGTAGACACATCTGTACATAAGAAATGGCAGGATGCAACAGTCAATCCATACAAGTGACAAAAAATAGCAATTACGGGCCCTGTAGCGAGAATTCAAAACTTGCAACGAGTTTAATTTAGGCCGGAACTCGACCGATGATACCGGCGTGGTTGTGAGATGGCCCAGCCTAGAGATCACTATGAATGCTTGGAGATAGTGAGTTTGATAGCATAGTTAGGTTTCTTTACATGTTTTGTTTGTACTGGGCAACTCAGTCAGGTAACTGAGCCGTTTTCCCTAGATCTCCAGCCATCACGGGTCCAGTATTACTGTACCGGAGGAAACCGAAGTACCCGGAGGAATTCAGCGATGCACAGTGGCCGGACTGGACATCACTCTTCTCACATGTAACCAAGGTAACTTTAATCAGGAGCAGCACGAAGCCAAAATTAAACGACAGTCGCAGAGGTGAGAGACACATGCGCTACCGCTGTGCTACCGACACCACGGTACCAACACCCAGTCATCAACATCACTCCCACAGAAGGTCATCAGTTGCTTTTCCCAGACAAATTACGATCGGGTCGAAAACAGGCCTTTTGTTCGTTTGATAACCGAGCACGTACATTTTAAAAAGTACTGCCAGAACTCTGAACATTCTGGGGATGATCACTTCGACTCTTCTGACAACCTTTTGCCTGATATAATTTGGAGAAGATATATGTGAAAGTGACCCTCCGCTTGCTTTCGAACATTTCACACGATGCATTACCAGTGTGCGTTAAGTTAATAAAAACAAGTATCTTATGACCTGGAATATAACGAATATGTTTCAGCCTCCATAACTGAATCCTTCCCTTTGCTTTAACATCGACTTTAAGAATTCATACTTTTCGACTCGACAGGAACACATCACACGTTTCCAATTTACACGTAAAATCTGTCCATGTGTTTCAAATTCGAACATACAATGCGTTGACATGTTCACATTCCCATGTGAAATGCATTCACACCTTTCAAGTTCATATGTGAAAGACATATAATTGACCTTTGGAAATAAACAAAAACATTGTTGCTCATACAATATGGTCCGTTCTGTTATAGTTCGATAGTTCTGAAGTCTTCGGTGGCAAAGAGTGATCGTCGTTGTGCCACTTGAGACAACAGGTAAAATCTAGAGAAGATTTTTAGAAAGACTGGAAGGAGAATTGACAAATTTATGGTCTGATTTAGCTAGCTGATGTATAATTTGAACGTTTAATAAAGTTTTACTGGAGTAAGAAGAAAAAACTCTGAGAAGAAGTAGGTAAAGTAGAATAGCTTTCAGTTCAATTCTGCGAAGATGAGTACCAGAAGTGTCATCGTAAAGTTGTGGACACTCATTGTTTTGTCACCTTTTCGCTGGTTTAGACCAAGAAAAGTACTTAAGGACCGTGGGAAACAAGCCAAGGAAATAAAAGCTCGTTTCCCGCACTATTACAGTACGTTTGGCTAAGATTGGATCTATAATTTCAGAATAATCCTCCGGACCACAAGAAGAGACTATTGAACAATTATCCAGAAAAAAATGTCTTAAATCAAGCAGGATTTTGACTGGCACCATCTTGTTATCGGATCACTGCATGCTAGAATAATCACGAAAGTTTTACTGGCCATGTTACCCTGAGGATGATTCAGAAATAGAAATAAAACACGGCACACCCTCACGGATTAGCATTAAGTTGTCGCGAGAATTTCGTATGTGCTTAAATGGATAATGAAATTACATAAAAAGATGATGCTAAGTTCTCAAAACAACTGTATACAACATTATAACACTCATTGATAATTATTTAGGAAACAAATTAAAGGCACACAGAGTCGTGTTCGTGTACATATAGACCTTTCCTTCAATTTACCATCTAAAATGCATATATCCACGAATGGTATTTAGGTGCACTCGCATCATGACTAATAGATACAAAATGAGCGTCCGAACTGTATGGGATTAATACGGCTCACCTAGTAAATCCTAGACGGTTGGGCTGTTCATATTTTATCCATATATTACACAAACAAGGGTATATCAGAGAACGTAATTTGAGAAAAAAAAATTACAGTAGTGACTTTTCCTTAAGATATTACGAAAGCACAAGTTTGTGAGTTTTCTCAGTTGCCCTGCTATTGTTGAATTGCAAATCGATAACATGCATGCTGATCCAAATTGGCTGAATGTCTCAAGTGGTAGAACATCAAAATCTGTTAATCTTTAACCTTGATTCAATGATTGAAGTTTTTATGAACTGCACAAAGTGCATTCACACTTCATTAAAAGATCAAAAATCCTTGTTTTTTTTTCAATGATACAATAAAGTTCGTTATCTAATATTGTCACCTTTCTTGTTTACTTAAGCTCAACCTGTACTTTCAGTCTTTTGTTTCTTTCCATAATAAACTTACGGTGTCTAGACTACAAGTCGATGGTTTTTCTCAGTGATAAAATTGAAGTTTTTTAATGTATATGACATCGTCACTATTATAGTTTAATGAAACTCTTGAACGGTTGAATTCGTGATAACTTTCAAGGATAAAATTCAAGTTTGTAATTTAATCATCACCATCGTTGTGGTTTACTTCAGCTCTGCATTTGTTTCGTCTGTGGTTTCTTTCAATTGTAAATTTAAAGTTTGTTATGAAACATCGACACCCTTCTCATTGACGTAAGCTCTCTAGCCTATCAATCCCTGGTTTCTCTGAATAATAAAATTCAATTTTAAGATCTAACGTTCACACGATTAAGCTCTTTTTGTTATCAATCTGTGCTTTCTCTCAACCATAAAATTCAGGGGTGTCATTTAACATTGTCACCTCCAATAATAGTTCTCTTTAGCTCCCCAGTCATTCAGTTCATGGTTTATTTCAATTATAAAATTTAAGTTTGTGATCTAACATCGACACCCCTCAATTTTTCACGAGCTCTTCAGTCCTTCAATGAAGGATTTCTTCAAATGATAAAATTCAAGTTGTTCATCTCACTTCCTCGCAGTACTAGTTTACCTAAGATGAATGGTCTATCAACTTGTGATTTCTGTCACTTACTTGATAAAAACCCAATATTGTTATATTCAAAATCGTCGCTGTTCTTGCTCGTACTGCAGGTCACTATAACCTATCAATCTCCGATTTCTTTCAGTTGTAAAATTCAACTTTGATTTCTACCACCGTCGTTATGCCAGTTAACTTAATACTTAATGCTGAACACAAATTTAATTCACGTGGGAGCTTGTTAAACATCAGATGACTAGTGAACGTTCGTCAAGCTCGTTTTCGCAGAAAACGATTTCCTGAACCCTAGACGGGAATCTAACCAGCAATCTTCTGATGACCGGTGAGACGCTTTAACCATTGAGCTACCACGACTCAGTTGGTGAGCTAGGGTGCTGGTTCGATTCTCGTCTAGGGCTCAGAAATCGTTTATCTGAGAAAACGAGCTTGACGAATGTTCACTAGTCGCCAGGTAACTTAAGATGTTCAGTGGCTCAATGTATGGTTAGCTTCAACGACAAAATCCAAGTTTAATTGTTATCTACCGCCGTTATCGTTCGCGGGTTCTCAACATCTCTCGTAATTCGTCGGAATGGCTTGATCTAAGATCGAATCGGCTCCGTATATGAACTGATCCTCATCAGGTCAGGCGCCCTCAGCCAAACTCATTAGGTCGTGCTGCGCGGCGCGACTCGCGGTGGGTGTAAAATAGGTCTTAGTCCACTCCACTTATCTTAATCTGGCGCCGCTGCCGCCAACCACAAATGATACAGAGAGCCTTACAAGTTCTTATCAGTTGTCCACAATAAACAAGACGTGACGTCCTTTATTACGGTTTGATACTGAATATCGTTCTTATCTTGAAACATTAACTACCTGTCCCTCTTGCTTTGTCCGATTTAATCAGGACTATTTTGTGCCAGTTCATTTTTCTCTAACACAGCGGTATTACTATTACCCACGAATGTTGCTGATTTTGGACGGATTGTCAACAATGGCAAGAAACTTTTTCTTACAAAATAAGTCACTGACGAATCTTTCATGCACCGAAGAATGACAGCCATATTCTGTGTGGTGTATAGTGTATATATTAATGCTGATTTCGAGGGTGTAAGTAAATATGGATTTTTTAGACAGCAGGTTTCGTCTCATTGACTCGCGACTCAATGACACCCAAGCATCAAATTGAAAAGATGAAGTCCCAAGCCAGTAGAACACGGTGTGTCTTCGCGATATGTCTCTTCAAGTTGTCACTTCACCGTGCATTACCCATGTAACGTTTCAGGGATTTAATATTGATTGCACAACTTCATACTCATGATACAGTTAAATATTTGTTTTGCCTCTTCGTGCAAGTGCCACGCTTGAGATCTTAGTGATAACTCAATTAAAATTGTTTGAAATTCCAAATGAAAATTTGTCAATCGATATCGAGCTTTAATGAACGTGGGAAGTAAATTTTGATCTTTGTTCAATAGAAATGCAGACAATATCCTTCAGCGGAGGTATTCAAGGGGGCTGAACCCAACCTTTTGTTTTGAAAGGGAGAGGACAGAGGGTGGGGACTTTGTATAGTTAATACATCAAATTTGAACAAAAATAACATGATTATGATGAAGGTACCTTTCATTTTATCCATGTTCCAAGCTTATTTGACAAGTCGACTTGGAACATAATTGATAAAGCTTGAGAATTGAAAAGCTACGCATGCTTTGCGCGAGTATATATAAAATCTTCATCCCTCTTCCAGTTTTGGTATGAGCGAAAGATTTCCAAGACAAAGACACGCACACATTGTACGGGTATAGACAAAAGTTTAAGCCTCCTCCGGGTTTGTTTTTCGCGAAAGATTTCGCAGTCAAAAGCCACGCACACCATCATCCGGATTTGGTTTGTGCAACAGATTTCGAACTGGAAGTCAACAGCCGCGCACTCTCGGTTTTGGTTTGCCCGACAGATTTTCTTCTGTAAGCACTTATACAACCGCATATTTTTGAGGTCATCGCCAGCTGCAGCAAACGTAACGACAGCTTAAGCCTTTCATGAGATAAACTGTTGTTCCTAAGTGCAGTGAGTGTATTGAGATAACCAAATGGAGAATGTAATGTTATAACGACTATCACTCAAAGAGTACAGAAGTATCGCCTGAGCACCATCACGAGAGAAAGTTGTATTGAGTAGCAAGTAAAGTTGCATCGAAAATGAAATCAGGCAAAGTGACTGTCATAGAGAAATTATGGAGTGAAATAAGTCGTTGACAACAAGCTCGTCAGGCAAGAGTTGATGTGATCCAGAAAATGAGTATCCAAGGCCAGCATTTTTTTTTTCAGCATCTTGAGACAGAGTTATTAAAAATACTTTAGTATGTGATCGACAAAACATATCTAATATAATCTAAAGTTGTAAAGGTCAGATTCCAAACACTTTTACGTATCTTACGCTAGGCTTTACCATTCGCTAACTACAATTCACATATAAAGTTATTCTACAAAGCGACTGGAATTTATGAACCATCGATGGAAATGCATCAGTATATCTATGTTGGACAGCATAGAAAACAAAACGCGGAAGGATCAACAAACCGCTCAAATGAAGATAAGAAATATGGCCAATTTTAAAAGAAATTCACATTCCTCAGCGTGAACCTACATTTATGTTCTTCATGTAAACACTAATTAATGTATCAGAATAATAATACGCAGAGACCGAATCTGGTAAAAACCAGATTTCACAAATAAAGAGAAGAATATAAATAAATAAATAAAGTTTACAGGGTGAACTGAAGGGTTTAATCGGTTTTTTTTTCTTTGTTGGACCCGGTAATGAGTGACCGGCCGGAGGCCAGTCCGCGAACTTCTAGAGGGATTTTGTGAAATTATCCCCTTAGAAAGTTCCAAAATTGACTGATATAAGTATTCTGCGGTCTAAGAGCATTTTGCCAGACACAATAGTTCATTATGATTCCGTTCAAATTAACACAAAATAAAAATATTACTTGATATTCAGTCTTTGTAGTAGGTAGTGTCCTGAAACAGGTCTCGTGCACATTTATTAGAATCAGCTGATTGATGTACTTATTAAAGTATACTCCAAATGTCACTTTGAATTCGCGAGCTTTTTGAAAGTTAAGCTAGGGTGTTAGAGGGGGTAGGGGAAGATTCTACCTGAAGAGATATCGCTGTCTTATGTACGTTCTTCAAGCAAATAAAACGTGTGTGCTTCTTATAGATAGTTGTTGGTAGATCTTCTTTTATATTTTGCATTAAAAACAATGGATTTCCAGTTTGCCGGAGCATAAAGCAATCTCACAAGAAAAGATTTTGTTAGAACGACTAGAGGACGTTCGTCAAGCTCGTTTACTCAGAAAAACGATTTCTGAGCCCTAGACGGGACGCGAACTCGCAAACTTCTGATGACCGGTGAGACGCTCTAACCATTGAGCAGACTTCCTGTTCAGTGTTTAAGTAAAATATTTTGTTTCACTCCTGATAATAAGTTTTAAACTGTACGAAGCTTAGCCGCAGCTGTTAGACACAAAATTGGACCATCGCTTAATTTTTCGTGGTAAATACTGCACAAACTAATTTAAAGACAAATACTCGACTTTCGAAAACGCAATTCACAATTTAATTCCTAAAATGATTCCAACAAGATTGTGGAGGGGAAATAATCCCAACGATTAGTTGTAAATCATGCCTAACTTTCGATCAGTTAACTCAGGTCGACTGAAGTGCAATTTACCAACAATATGTCAGCTGGCGTCATGACATTTCAACGAAATTAAACAACCATTCAACTTGCTCAGGTAAGAAAACAAGAAGAACTTTACTGTTGTCCTTAAGCATTTCTAATGAACTGAATGCATAAATTATCAAAACGTTGATCAGTGCCTAGTGTTTCATTTAAATTTATTTGGTTTGACTGAAGTTGGTTTGGCTGAATTAAGCTCGACGTTTGACCCAGGTTGAGCAAAAACTTCCATTATGTCCGGATTATGGAATGTTCTACGTTTGATCTCCCCCAAGCAGTCAAGATTTTGTAACAAGACCGTCTGCAGCGGGGTTACTACCCTTTGCAACCAAATGTTTTAAGGAAAAGTAAATTTTGGTCAGAAACAAAATTTTTACTTGAGAAAATCAGTGTTACCCCAAGAACTTCCGGCTGGTAATTAAAGGCGCAATCCTACGACTTGAGTGCAGTGTTCTAACCGAGTGAGCTGTGGAGACCATTGTCAGGAGAACAGACGGGAGTTCTGTATGAATACGATTGGCAATACTAGTGAAGTGTCAGGTATATTACAATGAATTTTCGCAGCTGGCCCCTACTGGATCTTAAAATTTCTGACACTAGAAAGTTTATCTACATCTAAAACATTTAACAAATGAGATCTATCGAGCGTAAACGCCAAATATTTATTGCACGTCTCTCCCAGCCTGATACGCCACCCTGGGTTGTGTCTAATGACTTTAGTCTAGCACCTCTTCGTGAGCAAGTTCTCCAGTGTGGGTGGCCTACCACTAGCATAGCTCTAGGGGTCACAAAAATATTCAAAGAATGTTCCATTTTGAAGATTGGAAATTTGTACATACCTGTATGGAGGTTCTTTTGAGTATTCGACTGCAAAAGGTTAACTAAGTTTTCTCTGTGTGTTGTCTGCGACTTCGAAACCTCGAGTATCTAGTATATCTTACGTTCCTAATTTATCTCTATTCTGCCCGGTTAATTACCGTTAGTTTCTCTTTGATTTTCTAGACTTCAAAAAGTATTAGTCTGGTGATGCTGAGCTCACTGACCCACATCTGTTATAATTAACATCTTAACATTAACCGTCTTGTCTATCTACACTGAAGAAACTAGACTTGAAGTTGGGATTATTAGCGCCATTTTCACACGGCCTCTACCCTGCTGGGCTTTGTAGCTCACCTGGTTTAAGGTTACTGTGTGCCATCAGATGTGAAAATTTTTCGAATATTTCAGCGATGCTGAAACTTTTATGGTCAATTTTCATTTTCAAAAATCTATAAAAAACGGCAGAACTTAGTCAGAGAAACGACATAGAAACGGTTTTATCGTGACTATATTTGTTGTTGATTGACAAGTTACGTACATTGTATTGTCGAAATGTTTTTTCCACTCTCAGAGGCGACTTTAAATAGTTAAGAGGAATTTTTCCAACTGTTCTCAAATTTGGACATAAGATAGATTATTATATCTGCAGCAAAGACTTATAGGGGAAACGGATAATTTCGGAAAGCTTTAAATTGACAACTATTTCCGCACGATTACTCAGTTGTTTTTTTTTTCCTTTTTATTAAAATGAGTAGTACAACTTTCTAAAACTGAATAAGGAAGAAACCAAGACGTGTATTTTCGCTTTGGTTTCGCAACGATTGGATAGAATCGGATTAATGAGAGAGTAAAATAACTTTGAGTAACGGCTTCTTAAGGGTGATTAAATTGTTCGAGGAGGAGAGCCGCGAAAAGTTTTAGGTTTAACTAGAATAAAAATAATTGGCATATCCTTGCAGTCAGTCTATAAGACTTAATTTGATATAGTATGCTAGGTATCAGCTGTTCACTGGGGGGACGCCACGGTATTCACAATTAAAAGGGGCCCCGAAGCTACACGGCTTCTAAACCAAGAACGATGCTTCGAATAGCAACCGCGATCACATTTACCTTTCCTCTATTTACTTATAATAGTTAGGAGTCGCATCATAAGGCTTGTTATTCTTTAAAAGCTTATTTCAAAAACTTAGGAATAAACTCTAAGTATCTCTTACCTTCAGTTCAATTCCTTCGTTTCAATATGGTTACCGTTTGCCTGGATGAACCTTTATATAAAGAGTGATTTCTGAAAAGAGTAGAAGACTGTCATATATTAATGGTCTTAAAGAATGCATTTAACTACCATGTATTCTTGAATACGAATGTGTGTAAATGGATATTTAAATGTCTATATTATCCTTAGTTTTTATTAGTAGTAGTTTTTATACCCCAGGCCAGAAAGGTTTTTTAATAGTCATCCAACAGGAAAAACATGAATCTAAAAATCAAAAGCCTAACATTAGTCTAACGCACAGCCCCACACACGTGGTAAAAAACGATATTTTATCGGCTATCGTTTTTAAATCATTTATGGCATTGATTGGATGGAGGTGTCACCTGTTAAGTGTGAAGGATTAAGAAAGTTTTAATGAAATTTGAATTTCGATCTATTTATCTGTTAAGTTATGTCTTCTCAGTCATAACTAGAACTAGCGAATATTGGGTATAGGTCCTGGGAACAATTTGGGATATTTTGGGATTTAAATCGGTAAATAGAGACAGAGAAGGACGTCGAGGATTGTCCTTAAGTTTGGTGACATTTAGAAGCTGCGGTTAAGAAAAACCCTGTTAATTTTGCTTTTTATAAATCGTTTTAGCGAACATGAGTGCTAAAGAAAATCTTGTTAAGATTTGCAGTCAATTGTATGCACTTTAATTGGTAAGACATAACAAGACTTCTTAATCCGATAAAAGAAATTCTTACATTAGCTAATCGGAGTATAAAAATCCCGAGTTTGACCAACGACCCTTAGGGATGGTTCTCGTTTTTGTCAAACAAAAATAATTTTCGAGTACAAACTGAGGACAGTAAGAAAGAAATTCGGAAACCCATAGCAAATAGATGACGAGATCTGACCCTGATAGACAGCACTCATTCAACATTATAATTTGTCCTAAAATCATCTATAAAAAAGATTTTTAGCACCGTGCTTCGCTGCCCGAAGAATGGGTCAGTTTTCCCAAGAATACGTAGTAAGCAACATGAATAACAACATTTCAGATGAGCGATGGTACGCACAAGGCCGATTTAGTATTTAGTATTCAGAAGAATGAAGTCAGTGCAAATTGAATGGCAAGCCAATATCTAAAAGTGTTCTCTCGAAACTGACAAACACAAATTAAATAGCAAGGCAAGGCGAGGCCAGGCAAGGCGTGACAGTCATCTTGAGAGAGGGGCCGCGTTAATTAAACAGGATATATAAGAGATTCTCTGCAGGTAAAGCAAACAAAATAACAAAACTTAGCTTATACGAATGGCTCTGGCGTAATGATTACGCAAAAAGGGTACGAGTTATCTGCTAAAAGAACGAGTGAAAGAGAACTGAAATGCAGAGGTGTTTACGTACACAAACAAGCAAATCGGAACGGCAGGGACAAGTAAAAAAAATAAGGGTGTTCATAAAAGTGAATTATTTGCGGGCGCTTGAACACCATACCTTGGACTTAGTCACCATTTACACGCGTTGTATCTGCACTTAATTACGCTCGTCCTTGGTCCCCTTTTGTAAACCAGGATTACGTTGCTGTCATTTAACATCCGATCTAACAACACCTTGCGACCTTAATTATCATCGATACGTGGTGAAAATCAACGACATTTCACACGCAGATTTATCAAAAATATTCCACGACCCGCGCGGAAAATGCTCAAATCGTTGGACCTCACAAGTCACGGTGAGATAAACCAGAACACAATAGCGGATGTGCCACTGAGCAGTACAGAGATATGTTCTGGGATAAGTTTATCACAAATAGAAAATAAAACTAGGTAATTTTTATTGATTCTTGAAGAAACTTCTAATTGATGTTTCACTAGGAAACAAATCAATTTTATTTCCTGTGTTTTCTAAGTGATATCTATCACCCAGTTTTTGACCTCGAAGTGTTCAGTAATCTTGTTACTTACCGAGGTCCATATCCACAGGACACGCCGGATATCTAAACCAATCAGATCTTTTTATCAGATAATAAAGACTCCAGATAAAATCTCAAAAGGTATAAAGGCCAGACTACGGGGACCAGCTTGAATCATTTAAGCGAAGGCACGCATCAGAAGGAAGACGAAAGACTTTAGGTGAGTAGAATGGCCATTTAGTTTGTTTCATTGAAGACAGATTGCGTGATGAGTATTTTCTTTCATCGTCTTAACAATGCAACAGCGGTGGTCAAGCAGAGCGCGTAGATCTTGCTTTGAAACTGCGCCATTACAACACACCAGGTATATACATCCACATTCGTAGAATGCGTCACGCATTCGGAAAGTCCTCACAGAGGATCTTGCTTCGAAGATGACTTTTGTAGCGCCAGAATAATGGCAGATTGTGGTTCTAACCCCGAACGGCAGTGCGCCCCAGTTTTTCCATTGGAACATGAGCTAACGTCACTCAAGGAGTAATCGTTTTTCTCGGGCTCGGTTTGGCAACCCGATTGTTTCTGCCACATCAATATCAAACAACATTCAACTTAATCGATAAGCTAAAGATTCTGGGTACTTCGACCTGCCTTAAGAGCATTGGTATTTATTGCCTTGATTTCCCTCCGTTTTTAGACCGTAAAGCCTCGGACGTCAAGTAAAAGGACAACAGATTGAGGTAAGCTGAAGATAAGCCAAATTTCGACCACAGTTCACATCAGGCAACAATGTTAAATAGCAACTAGACAGCCATAGGCAGAGAGAAACTAGCTATACAGAAGGAAATAACGGAAAGTGGTGCTGATTCGGTAGTTTTAAGGATGATAAATTGCGAAGATGTTTTTAAGCGAAGTTTGTTTAAGACAAACGCCGTCAAAACACCCATCTCCGGTAGGATCTAAAAATATTGGTAATTAGTACACAAGGCTCCTTCTTGTTTATACCCGAGGAAAAACTGTTTAAAAAATCGTTAACTTATAATGCAAAAATAGCAAGAAAAGTTGGAAGTGAAGTGCATGTGAATTATGGTGACGTCGATAGGACTAGACATGGCCAGCGAGGTATAAAGCTTTAGAAGAACATGTTCACCAAACACGGTAAACAGTTTGTTTGTTTATCGTCAGGATTTCCGTTCGATCGTCATCATTCCTCTTGCCTCAAAAGAACTAACAGGGATACTTGAGAGCACGTGAGGGCCGGACGCGTTCGGCGTTTTCATTCCAAACTTAGCATCTGTCTAATATAAACAAACAAACGAAAACAAAAAATTTGAATAGAAAAAATCTGTCCTTTTTGTCAATTACCAAACGACATCAATCATCGCTTGTACAGGTCTTATCAAAATATTTTTTTCTCTGCGCACCAAGTACCAAAGGTAGACTCAAGTCTCAAGCACTAAGATCTGAGTTTGATTGGCAGAGGAAAACTGGGGAAAAACTGGCGTTTGATAAACAAATGCGCTTATTGTTAAATGATCCTCTTGCATATATCAGGTAAGTTTTGCCAGGCATTTAATCCAGTTAAAGACGCACGAGCGAAGTGAACGCAATCACAATATTTATATGAGTGAAGTTATCCTGGGAGCAACGGAAAACCCAAAAGTATAAGTACCCACATACGTAAAGTAAGTACGAAAGCAAGGGTATATACAAAAGAAAGTGAAGTTTACATGAATTCAAACAAGAAGGGTCTCGAAGTCTTGCGTCATCCTGGTGAGAAACAGCTTAAACCCCTAGGAAATGGAGCATTTCTCTTTTTTTGTGCTTTACTGCTATACACGCACAGTTTGTGCTGGCTTTTGGGCGTGTTTTGTTCCCTTTTTGTAGTCGAAATAGTTTCGTTGTTTATCATATTAAGTTTCTGCTGGTCTTTAATCCTGTTAAAGACATTCATCATTTCTGCGAGAGTTTGTGAAAGCTGTCTTACTCGGAGAATTATGGTTAAATGTCAGAAAGTAGTTTTGCGCACGGGCCAAAATTTAAAACTCGAAAGCGCTATATATAAAGTGCTTTGTAAGAGAAGTTTTATCTCGTTAAGTATGTAAGCCATGGGGAATATACTTAACTACTTATGTTAGCTTGTGAAATGGATTTGGTGTGATGAAATGCTTCCGCTTTTAACGTCGATGTTTCATCGCCATTTCGAAGTACCTTGTATTTTATTCTTTCGTTACCTTCACTGCCTGCGGTGAAAGAGTGCAATCTTAGAGCTCAGATAAAGTCATACACGCTAATTATCCCAAAGGTAAGCAGAATCAAAGCCTGAAATGCGGCTACGGAAATGGAAACGCTGAGCGCGATAAATTGTCATCACGGCTTATCTTCTCTACGCAAAATTTCAAGCACTTGGGTCTCATAGCTACCATAACGCAAATAAAATTTAGATATTTACTGACGTCGATCGTTAGGAAAAGAATAGTCTTGCGTAAGGCTGTTCGTAGTAGGGGGTAGTGATTGTGATAAAGGATCCCCAGACTATCTGAGCAGTTTTGACAGTGAAGACCACTACCAGAGCTGAAACCACTTTAAAAAAACATTACTGTAAAATAACCAAGAAAACAGAGAGCGATTTTAATGTCTTTCAGTATTATTCTACATTAGCGGTCAAACTGAGCAAGTCAGGTGCACTTCATTTGACCAGTACTGGTGGTTTCACCTTGAGTATTTGGTTTAGCAGTGAGACATCGAGTATATACAGAGAGTTAGAGGTTATCTTTCTCAGAGAAGAGAGATCCATACAAAAATTAAACAGATAATGGTGATCCTTGATAATCTTGAGTTTTATCGTTCAAAGACTGCCGAAACGCCGACCATGTCGGCTTTGATACTCTATAGTTCTATTCTTTAAGATTTAGTCCATGTTGGCCTTGTTATGCTATTGTTCTGTTCTTTAAGTAGAGAGCTTAACTTTTTCATACCAAAGATAGTAAATAGAATGTCACCTTCGCTCACGACGCCAAACACGACGTCAAGGAGTCTGAAAGCATTTTCACGTTCTTAATAAAAACGCTAAAATCTGTTCGTTGAGTTTAAGCTCCGTTCACACGATGAAATTGTCACGCACGACTGTTTGTTCTGAGGTATGTGATTAACTCACTGGATTGGTCAGGATGTGTTGCTACATTAGCGAGCGAATCATTGAGTCTTCAGGATATGTTGTTACATTAGCCAACAAATCGTAAGCAAGTACAGTGCCCTGAGACAATATCATATACTCCAGCAGGAGCAATGGTTTACGACAATGGTACCGTTTGAATAAGCCCTAATGTTGACTCACTGATCGGACGTTCTCTTGGGAAACTTTATTAGCCGGGTTGCCCGGTTGAACCAAGACCTTAAGATTCCGTCAATATGAAAAACTGAAGAGTGGAATTGGTTTGCTTGGGCTGTAGAAAGAAGCCCAAAGTTAATTCAAATTATCTTGTAATGGCTGTTGAAAAACTTTCGTGCCAGGAATTCCCCTGAACCATGTAATCAACTCCAGAAGCTCGTATAAGCTCAAACAAATACATTCACACTTCATTACTAAGTCGATGATCCGTGGTTTCGTTTATCTATAAATTCCAAGTTTGTTATCTGACTTTGTTACCGTTCGAATTTCCTCAAGTCCTCGAACAGTTCCTTGTTTACCTTCTCAAGCAACGCCATCGGTTTTCAACTGAATTACTGGAGGTGCCCTTAGGTTGGGGAATACTTACAACTAGTTATGGACTCCAAGCATGTAATTACGAATACTACAAATACTATCGCAACCGTAAAAATGTGTGCAATTATCCCGATTGGATATTTCCGGTACAGTTGGCGAGCTGTCTGAAAATGGTTGCCATACCCCGGTGTGGTTGGGAGCGTGGGGGACGGAGCACAGTGGGCTTCATGAATGTTCTGCCGTCACTAAAGTTCAAACACAACTTAACCTTATAGAGTTTTGGGTAACCGCTAATTAACAAACGTCGTAACGTGATTTTATCTAATTGCCCTATATTAAAATTATATTGCGTTAACACTCGAGAACGTAAATCTAACTGTCGAACTTTATTTTAGCTACTGTTATGTTGATCCAATTGCTGTCGGAAGACCGCGGTTGTCACTTCTTAATCTTTCACACTTGCTTAATTATAAATCCAATGTGATCCGCCTTACCACTAAGCCCATTTCTCAAGGTCGTATGTTTTATTCCAACTGAGGTCTAAGATCTATGTTTTCCTAAAAAACATCTGTTGGCTGAAGAGGTTTCTGCCTTAATCTTTGACACTTGATTAGACTTGCTCGAGCGTCGAAACTTGGGACATGCTTTGAACCGATTACTTTTGTCAAGTAAAGTTACTGTTTAACAAACGCCCACACACGTGCAAGCGACCACATCCAGGGAAGGTAAAGATTGAAAAAAATGAGTTCTCTTTTTTTTTCATAAACAAGAACTTAATTTTATCTATCATGTACGTTTGCGATGTGAATCTATTTACCAGAAGCAGCCAGACGTACCGAACCTCGATCGTCATATGGCACTTTCCTGAAGGTCAAGAGCCAAAAGACACGTCCAACTTTTACACATACTTGTCAATTGTCAAAACATTTTGTTGCCAAGGTACTTTAAAATGTGACACGCACGATTTAAAAAATTACAAAGCGATGTTTCTCTAGCTTTCAAACTAGCCTTGTCCCTTAAGCTCCGTTTTTCTAATAAATTCATGTAACATTAGTACAAACATGCATATATAAACTCGTACAACACATTAAATAAACATATACATACACAATTACTTACACATATACATGCACATACATACATACTTATATATACACATATATTTAAACACATACATGTACTTATCCATATGCCAATACATATACATAAATATAAGTTAGATGAAGAAGTCTGTTGCTGCCACTCGTAGTATCAGGTTGTTAGAATATCATCATTCAACTTGATATCGTGTACCAACGCGAAACTCCGAGCAGTATCAACAAACATATTCATATAACTTATAACTACGCTCAACCTGCTTGGTATGGAGCACTCTGTGTTCTACCGCAGACTTTTCATTATTTACTCAGTATACACATATATATTCACATACATATTCATGTACATATGCATTTTCATATACATATGCATATTCATATGCATATTCATATACATATAAATATACATATACATGCGCAAGTACATGTACATGAACATATACATATACATATGTATATACATAAATATACCTAGCTATTCACACACATACATTCCTTATTGAAATATTTTAGTCTTGTAACCCTGATAATGGACGTTTAGTCTGAAAGCTTGCTTTTAATTTTTTCGATCTTTTTATTAATAAAACTTCTTACAAAGCTACTAGAAATATTCTTAAACATTCAATTCTCAAACACCTAGCTACATGACCAGTCTGGACGTACCTACCTATTCGTACATACCCAGATTGATATAGGTACACATGCATACACACAGACCTACCTACCTACCTTCCTGCTTACATACAGACAGACAGACAAACGAGCATACGTACATACATGCATAATTACATACATACGAACATTTTGATACATACACTCACGTATCTCAAGGAGGTTCCAGAACGTGTGCAAAGGAGGAGTCTGCGAATTATTGGCCTCTCCCCATCCTTTGCCTCCTCTAGAGGAGAGAAGGATCGAATAAAGCTGTTGCCAGGGAACTTGATATTATCACTAGGGACCAAAGTCACCTCTTTCATCAACGAGTTATATGAGATAACAATCATAACTACAATCTCAGGCATACGCATAAAACATTTTAAGCATTTACCTTTTTCAGATACTGAACGACATTGGAAAAGTTTTATTCCCCGGGCAATCAGGCAGAGGTCCTACTAAATTTAGTCTGTATATATTTTTATATCTTTATCTATGCTAGATTTTCAAACATTTTAGCCCAATTGTAATAATGTATATGATTTTTAACCGCTTTAGATGGACTGTAAATCCATTGTATTTTTAAACAGTTTAAGATGGATAACAATAGACTATTACCATTACATAAATACATCCTTGTATAAAAAGCTCCTTGCCTGTGTTTTTAACAAAGTTACGTTTGACGTAATTTGGAGATTAAATTGGAGAAGAGGCAAGAGACCCGAGACGACTAACGTAGCCAAATAGACTTTTCTTGTACGTCTCAATGACGTCAAACATACGATAGTAAGTGTACATATACACCGGAGTGGTATGTTTGATTAATTTTAAAAAGTAAGCTGGGTATTTTTGAAACGTTCCTGGCTTCTTCCCAAGCAAATAGAAGTGCATTCATGGTCACTAAATGGCTTCTTTCCGGTAAGAACTCCGGAATTACGTCATTCACGAACTCCATATCGTTCAAAACGAAGAATACCAAACCGCCGGAACACTATGGGGCATTTGATACCACATTACCGGGGCACCGCATTTAAAATAGGATTTTTGTCCGTCAGAGAGAGTATTTTGTATTCTGATTCTCGGACATTTGGCCAGTATCCAAAGCCATACGTTTTTGCTACTTTCACGAGGAATTTCTACCTAATTTTGACCCAACTTTGGAAAATATCCAACATTTTCGAAAAATAAGTTGAATGCCGGGAGGTTGTTTTGGAATGGATTGGCATGTTTGTATTTGAGGAAAACATTCGCACAGACACTCCCTTATATATCTATATTAATGAATCAGTGAATGAGTGAATAAATTATAAGTGAATGAATGAATAATTTTAGTTCAACACATAACTCCCATTCTTAATACTGGTAAAGTATTTTTCGTGTTACGCATGGGCTTGATAGGCTAGTGATACATTATCCCTTTCCCGACAGTACCTCTCCCTTTGACGAGTAAAATCGTCGGGCGTTAGCCAGAGTAAAATAATAAAAGTCCGTTGCCGCCGGGAAAGAGTTAAGAAAAATACAAAAATCTCATTAAAAAAGCTAAATTCGACCAGATTTTGATCGTGCTCAGATCAATGGTTTCTAGAAATCGTAAAGGTGGATTTTCGAACAAACATTTTCTTGATTATATCCTTGTACGTTTGCACAGCGAAATAAATACTTCAATTGCTATTTGTGGTATACCCCATGTAAATTAGTTGACAGCTAAAAGCTTTTGACTCGTTGACTCGGGACTTCAATTAATAAATTTACATGGTGTATACCACAAATAGTAATTGAATTAAACATTTTATTGTCTAACTCCTTATTGTGCGAAAGAGAAAAAACGATGCAAAAACTTTTGCTAAACTTATGTCACGGTTCGTTGAAAAAAACACTTTTCTCATTCAATTTTTGATGCAGATTTCAAAAAACTTTAGTTTCAATCCGGAATTAGAACAAGAGGTTGGTCCAAATAACAAAAGTTTCCATCGTACGCTGGTGACGATGGATGGTGGGGTTGGATAGAATTGAGTTAAAGGGTAAGGGAACTTTACGTATCACTGCGAAAAGACCCCGCTCGAAACGACAATTTATATACGTCATTCAACACTGCCTAGGCTGCACTCCACTTTCATACCGTTGTCTGCAATGCTGTTTTAACTTTTGAACATCATTTATGATTGTTTTTATAAATCTATGGGAACATGTCTAAGTGTTTTGTCTTTCAAATATTGATAGCTGAACACAAAGTCGGTTCATGTGGGAGCTTGGTATATGTCAGACGACCAACGAACGTTCGTCAAGCTCGATTAATCAGAAAAACGATTTCTGACCCCTAGACGGGAATCGAACCCGCAACTTTCTGATGACCTGTGATATTTCAGTCATTATTATTATCATATCGTGATTTCCGCTTAAGCAGTACATATGATGAACTTGCACCTCAGCTCACCATCTGAGTCTTCGTAGTTCAATGGTTAGAGCGTCTCACCGGTCATCAGAAGGTTGCGGGTTCGATTCCCGTCTAGGGTTCAGAAATCGTTTTTTTGAGTAAACGAGCGTCGAGAGTAAACGAACGTCCCTTGGTCGTCTGTTTAGTCTTTCCTTCACAAAACACAAGAAAGTGAAAACAACCTGAAAATGACGCTCGGTTATGAAGATTAACCAAAATGTAAATTCTTTTTACGAGTGATAAACGAATGAAAGCATATAAGTTTCCATCGAGTTTTGTAAAATGAAGTTCCAAAAATGGTTGAAAAGGCGTGTTTCCGTGACTCGAGGATGTTTTGGTCAGTTCGTTTATCAACTCAACAAAAAAATGTCTAGACGTGGTAAAGGAGGAAAATGTTTTGAAAAATAGCGGTGTCAAGCGCCATCACGATATCTCAGTGTGTTATGCGTGTGAGTTTCATATTACCGTTGTCAAGCATGTAAAAATATTTTCATTGGATAGGTTTATCATTTACATCGATCAGTGATGAGAACGATGAATTGCTCGTTTATCTCGTTGTGTGATTTACAGCAGTCTACACTCTGAAAGCTTTTGGTGCGGAAAATTTTCTCTGAAATTGAGATAAGTGAGTTCTTGTACATATAAAAGAACTACATATCTTCTACAAATGAAATTACAAGTTCCACTTAAAGATAACCAAGGTCATATTTTCTTCTTATTTCTATTTTAGAGATGGCGCCAAATGTAGTATACATAACCCTGATTACCGTTCTATCTGTTTTGACATTAACCGAATCTTGTAAACCTTGTCATGATGTTGTTTGCGAAGATACGTCTTCCTGTCGAGGTAAGGAAAACAGGTACTTTGCTTCTTGTATGTCCGATACAACACCGACGCGAATATTGTAGCTAAAGTATGTGCTTCATCGGGGCGTCATTGAAAAACACCCTTGGGTAAATGAATACCCTGATTAAATATTATTATTATTATTATCATTATTATTATTATTACGTATGTTACGAATGCAAATAAACATTCATGTTCATCAAAAATGGCAAAGATTCAAACGTAACATTTACAACTACTGATTAAACATTCATTTCCTTTGTACTTTCCTCATGAATTATTAAATGAGTATTATAAATTGTGTCGAAAAATATTCCGTTTTTGTACAAAATTGTGCTTAACTGAAAACGGAGGTTTTCCTTAGGACGAATAAAGTTATCATGCTTTAGCCTGAGTAAAATTCGTTTGATCTTAGCCAGAGCAATATAACAAAAGATCTATGAGGACGTAAAGGAGTTAAAGTTGTGTGATCAAGTCGAGAAAAAATGAGAACAACCTAAAAATGACGAGGTAACTTATTTTGGTTAAAGTTTCGGATTTAGGACTCTTAATCGCCGGGTGTGGAAATATGGAGTTATAACTCTTTCAGTCTTTACACAGTAATATTTTTATTTCCTAACATCGAATACAAATTTTTAATGAAGCTCCAAAAGTATGAGCTTGTTGTTGATTGTCCAAGTTGTCGTAGTCTTTAGTCTCACACAATCAATTTCAAGG
Source organism: Nanipora kamurai (assembly GCA_036872915.1). Lineage (NCBI taxonomy): Eukaryota > Metazoa > Cnidaria > Anthozoa > Scleralcyonacea > Helioporidae > Nanipora > Nanipora kamurai. The sequence goes on from JBAHVQ010000511.1 coordinate 247,325, forward strand.
AGATAATCTAACCAGGAACTAAATAAATTCCTTGACAATAACAGTGGAGGGCTATAACAGCCTGGGCGATTAACAACCAATATTTAAAGATACTCTTAGGTTCAAATAATTTACATTAAAAGTCCAATAGGTTATCTCATGTTATTCGTATATGATCGACACCTCCAACTGCAACGCAAGTCCCACGGAAAAGTCTTGAAAAATGTAAGCAGTAATTATGTCTCGTAAACTGACATGACAACGCGAACGTCGCTCCAGGGATGAGACACCCAGTCCCGTTTCGTTTTAAAGCTGGAAGGCGCCGTCTTGATGTTAAAGGTTCTCCGCCAAAGTGCTTAAAGATCATACAATAGAATTTAAAACCAAATTTAGCGCAGATGTTCGACAGAATAAAGAAGGTGACCCGAACCGTTAAGCTCATCCTGGGAGGGACATGTAAAACCGAATTAGAGCCGAGTTAATCACATGAATATGTTGCGTCGTGTGAAAACATGGCAGACGTAAGGTTCGGATCTGTGCGCAGAGTTGTCTAGGTATGTGGATAGACTTGCTTCAGGATAAGAAAAATCGTAGGAGAAATCGTCCCTGTAAACATAACTTAAAGCCGCCGATACACGCTGCAATTTTTCCTCGCGCAGGCAACGTAATTTCAGATTTATGGTTGCGTTGCCAGCACGAGACTACATTTTGGCGTGTATCAATGTCCCACAATAGTGGCGGCAACGATGTCTCACAACGAAAATATGTTGCAGAAAGTTCGAAAGTTTAAACTTTTCTCTGCAGTTCTTTGAAAATCGGGCACCTAAAATTGAATGTTGCAGCGTTTAGCACTCCCATTCGCTCGCAGAATGCAATAATCCTATTCATACTAGCCAATCATCCCATCCGGACAATCCAGCTATATTGTTAGATGGTTATCCTTTACCTTTTATCTCAAACGTTCTTTATATGATAAACGTTGCAACTTTTCTCTGAGACAAAAATCTGAAATTGTGTTGCCAGCGCGAGAAAAAATTGCAGCGGATACCGATGGCTTAAGGATCACCTTATCCCCTGTTTACCACAACTTAAGCTGTCCTTCGCAAGCTTGTTTAGATAGCCACCATGTTGAGTTTAGTCGTTTTACAGCGTTAAAACCGCCGTTTACAAGTCGGTTCGTCAAACAAAGTTATCTGTTGATTAACTGCGAGAATGTGTATAACAAGCGCTAGTTATGTTCTGTTATTTGTTGAGTTAAACTTGTTGAATTTAACAGTAATTAAACTTCTTCAACCTTTTTTAAGAAGGCAAGTGCTGTATAGATAAAACGAGAGCCACTTCTATAAGTTACTTTCTTAAAGTATTTTTCAAACTACGCAAGATGTAGGTGCGGCAGTGCTTAGATCAAAACAGACCTCAATAATGTCTCCTGAATTAATATCCACAGAATACAATGCTTCTAGTAGTTTTAATTTTGTCTTCACGAATACCGATTTGATAGCATACCATAAATACCAGTCAATCCTGCTATCATCGTACAATTATAAAGAAAACATTGCGACCTACGATACACGTCCTAGTGTCTTTGTCCGTTTCTGACTCAGCGTCGCGGCCTGATAATCAATGAATACTGCTAGATTATTGAAGAACCTTCAAATATTCACCAACAAATTCAAACCATTCCGAAAAGCTTACAAATTTTGCTTAGTGGACCTGCTCGAGGTATGGATGTTTCACGTTTACTTAGCGCGTATTATTGCGCTGCCGCACTCGGGTCAAACATTCCACACTTGTTGGGTCTGAAGTCCTATAGTTTAACCTCCGATGAAAAAAAGATTGTTTGTCGTGAGATGAGGCCACTTGAGTAACATTCTAGATAAACGATTTGCCTTACTCTCAGCATGATTAGCCGAACCTAATCGTTTGCCACAGCAGGGAAAAAATGTCCGATAAGATAACATCTTTCTTGTTGATCTTGAGAGACACTTCATTAAACCTCAAATATGGGATTCATCAATAAAGACTCGCCGAATCAATTTAGTCTTTATATCATATTAATGCAAGAACATGATAATCCTAATAATAAAGCATGGTAAGGTTGTCGTTGTCTCACGTGATTTGGGTTCCCATAACGATTGTATCCTATTTCTCTGCAAAGTTCGGTCATCCCATTTTCTCCTTAGTTGACACATTTTTACTTTAAGTTATAACTTCAATTGCTTCGAATCTTTAATCTTCTCTTTTGTGGACGCAGTGCTCTTTTAACTTAATATGGCAATCTTGTTGTTTTACGGGATTTGGTCGACTTTATAGTTATCCTTTGGAAATCATTTCTTGTCCACTTAAGCGCTCGTCTTTCGTCGGTGCTTTTTATTGTAACCAAGACAAGTTTTCAATTAAGACATTTAAATAGAACAGCCACTGTGATATATCTAATAACATCCATACAAACGTTACATATACATATGTCATGAACGGTGATAAATATCGAACCGCTAGAGAAATGACCGCGATTACTATCGATTAGAGGCATTAAATATGTGGCTGCAGGATTACAACTGCTTGGATCTTCGCTTATTCTTTCTTAGTATTAGATAGGTAGACGACAACGGGGAATGTTCTCCCGTGGTTGCGACGTATTAGACCTCATTCACATAACGATCATAAGATCAGTTTTGAATGTTAAATGCTTGACTGTCACATCTCTCCCTTTGACGAGTTAAATTGTCTAGCGTTAGCCGGAGTAAAATAATCTATCATTCCCCAGAGTAAAATAATAAACATCCCCGTGGCAGGGAGGGAGTTAATCAGAAATTTTGGGCGTGTGGGGAACTTGGTGTTATTTCAGACGACATACGAACGCTCGTCAAGTTTGTTATCTCTGAAAAACAATTTCTGGGCCCCAAAGCGTGTCTAATATTTAGGTCATTCCCATTATTATCATATCGCTGCGTCCGCATAGTCAGCACAAATGTCGAACCACCTTAGCTCATCATCTGAAACTTGGTAGCTCAACTGTTAGAACATCTCACCAGGTGTCAAAAGGTTACAGGTTCGATTCCAGTCGGGAGACTAGAAACGTTGTTCTGAGATTACAAGCTCGGCGAACGTTTCCATGTCTTCTGAAAGATCAGTTTTTTTCGGTACGTCGTTATTCTGTCATCATGCTCCTGTTGTGTCGTAATATCGACTTGTTCACACTATCGAAATATTGATATATTTTGAACGTCTTTTGGTTTCACGTGCCCCTGTCGCTATGTCTTCACGTGGCTTAGCAAGACTAAGGCTTTAGGATTCACAGCTTTCACCGGCATTATACTTGGAGCATGATAAGTTGTCTTAATTTCACATGTTCTTCACGAGTTTCAATTAAATTTTTCATTAGTGATCCTCATCTTGTGAAAGAATGACGTACGTGGGTGGGTAAACTTGTGAAATCTTTCAGGTTTCTTCCAAAGTTTATCCAATTCGAAAATCTTGTTTTGATAAAAGCACGTGTGAGTCACAATCTCATGGCACCATCGTTTAAGTTTTTTAAGTCATCTTCCTATGTAAGTGAAAAAATGTGAGCGATTCGGACCTAGGACCTCCGACTTACTAGTCCGACGCTCTTTAGTAACCACTCTGCAAGTCGTGATATTACCCTCATGCGTAATTGATTAAAACTTGGTTCTAAGACGTTTGTAGTTTTTATACAGCTATTGAACAATATCTTCTCAATCATATAAAAGCATTCATGTTCTACCATGTATAGTTTGTGGTACACCACGTTTTATTTTGATGCTAAGTATTCGACCTGTTGAAGGGTTTTGTGTTCAAAGCATTCATGTTCTGTTGTCATGCAATCCACTTGACCTTCGCACACTATTGCGCGATGGGGATTCAGAGATAAGCTAGGGTCATACCTCGACAGCATGATAACAATTATAGCAAGTTAGATATATAGCAAATTAATAGGGGAACGCACTTTTAACCTTTGTACAAGAAAAACATCCTCAATTGCCCATGGAGTGCGCAATGGCGAACGTGCTCCAATAGTTACTATTTAAAATGAATGTATGTTCAGATCATGGGAATCGAGATAAAACGTTTTCGTGTAATATAAACAATTAAAACGTTTCATTATCTACCTTTCAGCAGATTAAATTGCTTCCTCAATAAATCATTTTGTTTTGAAACTATACGAAACTGAGTTCAAAGAGCTCGGCTTTGAAAGGATGCACCCCATATTGGCGTCGTTGGTTTTAATTTATTACTGGTTTAGACAACCACAGCCTGCTTTGCGGGAGGTTTTAAATGGAATAAGGAAAGATGCCATTTTCCCATGGTCACGTGACAGTATCTTCTAAATATAGACCAGCAGCTAAATTAAGATGTCACAAAGAGGAAATGTTGCGATCCTCATGTAACCCAAATTATACGCCTCTCGGATGACTGCAGTAAACTTCGAGCGACAATAATCAGCCAGTTAGAACTGTGAAACTAAAACTGTAATTATTTTTTAAAAAATGCTTACGCTTTTCTTACACCGATGGTAAAATACACCAATAGATTCATTTCTCCTAGGAAACTTCAAATCAGAACATCAGCATAAGCCAACCTGTCGGACTAGCATCAATCGTCGGAATGCAATGATTAAAATGAACGCTACTCTAATTTGAGATGGCATCCTCAAACAACCTTTGGTATTAAGTTACTTAGAACCCCGTTGCATGTCCTTTCGAAGCATTATAAACTTACTCATATGCATCACAAGGGAGGAAAGGGCAAACCACGATAGTTTTCTGACTAGAACAGGCTAGGCCTGGGTACTTTTTCCAGAAGATATATAGCTATGTAGTATGGCAGGTCCTTAGACGTATACAGTTAGATTGACGCAATGTACTAAATGCAGAAACCTTACGTGTGACCCTATCTTGTCAAAACCTACATGTGGTGAGAACTTATATATGCACGATATATGCACGAGACAGGGAACTCCAAATGTCTCCCTGCCTGCATGGCCTGTCCAGTATTTTCGCTGTAATGACGGCTATGAACTTGAGCATGTGGAGCTTCGATCAACAACGTCGTAATTGATCTTGCAAGTATTACCTATTGGTCACTCCAGAAACTTCACGGAGACTGGGGCCAGGCAGCATTCTGGGATATTTAAGGTGGACAAACCTTCAAAATAAAGTCCATGTTGCCTTAGCATCGTATTTTGAGTAAAGCTGATTGTTTCCAGCATTTAAAATGCCTGAGAATGTTAATTACTTCGTACCGTACCGTCATAAGATAGGATACGGCTTTACATGCGAAAATAACCTCTTGATAAGTTTCAGTTTTCTGTGTTTGGTTTTTGCTCTTTTCATAACAGCCATCTTCTGAGCTGGGGAACAGTGCATTCCTCCAGACTGACCTATGGATGCCTTACTCCCTGTATATAGGCAAACTTTTCTCGAGCTTGGGTAGTATTGTCGGACGGAAGTTGCCATCTTAAATTTCCTGCGTCCACCGAAACGATCGCAGAAATCCTTGCGAAGCAGCATTCATGCTCAGGCTACCCGAAGTTTCTGGAGTGGTCAATATGTATTTTACGTTCCTCAACTATTCCAGTGCTTGACTAGAAGTAATGAGATTTCGTACCAAAACTCTTGATAAAAGAGAAACATACCGTGTACACACCACAAAACTTCTGTGCCAGTTTAGAAAAGAAAATGTCAAGAGTATTTTCAACTGTCTTGAACCGTAAAAAACGTGACAAGACAAAGTTGAAGATGTTATATCGCCGAAGTGAACCTGACAGTAAAATAGAAATAAAACAGTTTACATTCTCAAGGATTACTGGTTTAAGTTGTCACATGACTTGGTTGTGTGTTTCAGTTGATAAAATAAATTCACTTTAAAACGGAGCCAGTTGTTGGACAGCTCAATTGGTAAAGAATGTGGTAACCAAAAGGTGTGAGTTAAAATTCATCACAAAAGCTCTGGTGATGAAAGCTCCATCCAAGTGAGCGCTATCGTCTCGATAGTCCGGATCGTTCTGGTAGTGTTTCCATACAATCCTCCCGATCACTTGTACAGATTTTGAGACGATCTATCGCAGCTATCGGGACGATACGAATGACTATTTATTTATCCTGGTTGACTCGATAGCTCGATGGACAAGCAGCACGGTCTGGTAACGAGAGAAGCCAGTTCATCCCAGTTCGCCTGAACTGAGGATAATATGAAAGCTTTCAAGCAGACAAGATAAAAAAAGATCGATACAACAGGCTCATTCTGAAGATGCGTTCAAACCTCAAGAGAACCTTACTTTCGGGGTGATTACTTGTTTGGTTATTTGATGAATGTATACATCCGTCATATACAAATGCAGATAATCAGAGATAAGAACTTACGAAAAAGAAGCTGTTGACCTGTGCAATAAGCCAGCAAACGCGATATCCGGGGAAGATATAAACTTGGCGTGGTAATTAAAAACAGTGAAGGTTGCATTCCCACCTTATGTATCAGCATTTGCACTTGTACCTGTACCTCCAACGCTCGTGGGTCAGTTTAGAACAAAGAACTATTTTACCAAGTTAAATCCTGGAAAGTGTTTTCCTTGCCTTTCCTAGTTTTCACAACAGGTAAATTCAATGGCCGAAGAGTTTTTTCCTTGTGACTGGATGTATGTTGTTCTGCCCTGACCAGTGTCCACAAACGAGGAGACCAACTATCTATCTAGCTTTCCAGAGATACACTATTTCATTTACTTTTTTCCTTGAATTGTCTGTAGGTTTTTTAAATTTTCATCTCGGTTGGCATGGCAACAAATCATTCTCGAAGGTACTAAGGGACAGACGTCAATTATCGGTCGTTCTTCTGTCTTCACTACGGCTGTCTTTGCACGAAAATTCAGTTTTCAGTGTCTTTTTCTAGAGAAAGACGTTCCTGTGAATCCACGTGAATTCATCCGTATTACAAAATAGGGATAACTAGAATAGTTGAAAAAGAATGTAACTTTAAAGCATGTCGGCACCCCAGCAGATCATGGCACCTCAGGCGAAACAGTGGCTCTCAGCAAACACAAATTATCGGCTCGACGTGCAGACCGTCTCATTTGTCCTTGTGACAAATCTTTGTCACCTTTGTATATTAATGGCCATGGGTCCCTGCCGTCAAAGGACGATCTTATCTGCGTTATCTTGGCGGCTTTATTCAGGTACCACAAAGAACTATTCTAGGTGGAAAAAAAAATAGCATATGGGAGAGATAACATGAAGATTTCAAACTTTTTCGGTTTAACGGTCGTTTTCAACCCAACAAGAACGGGACACGAACCCTTTGCAAAACCCATTAACATAATAAAACAAACAACCACTGCTATGGATGAAGACCTTGCTATGACTGTTGCTCATTGAGACCCAAAAGATGTACTTCAAGCAGGCGTAAAAGATATTCGCGTAACTTTCCTATTTTAACTAAAGTTGCAAAGTCGTACGAATGACTTTTGGCACCTCACAGAATGACACCTTAACTGGCAAGCAAGACCGATAGCATGACGTAACCTGTTGGAAATGTTGGAAGAATAGGCTAGGAGCCAGATGTTGCAGTTTTAACTTGTAACTGAAATTGGTTTCAATTTAGTCTGGAAACCAACATGATTTCAAAAGTGATGTTGAAATCATAAGTAAAAGTAAAGTAAAGTAAAGTTCCTTTATTTATACTGGATAACCCTATCAGCTAAACTAGGCTGTTATCCCTAGAGGTCCAGTAAGGGCCATCCCTCATGGGTCCAGTGTTACTACAGGAGGAAAACGGAGTACCCGGAGAAAACCTGCGATGTTTAGTAGAGTCAAACTGGACACCACTCTTCTCACATGTGACCAAGGTAACTTTAATCAGGAAACTGCACGTAGCCGGAATCGAACCCCGGTCACAGAGGTGAGAGACACGTGCACTACCATTGTGCCACCAACACCCCAACACCCCTAGAAAAGGATGAAGAAAGGATGAAAAAGAGTGTTTCGTTTGACATCAGTCTGCTCTCAGTCCAAACGCAGAGCACTCCGGTGCGAGCACAACAAGTTAATCTAACATTAGTCTGATGTCACTCCATGGTTGGAGAACTTGAGAACAAACGAGTGGTTGCCGTCAATCCATTGTATAAATTCGGTCTCGGTCTTCGTCAGTCTTTCCGAGTATAAGTGAAATTGGGTAGTATTGTGACACCTCAATCGCGATGTAAAGTCAATCTGAAAAACTCAGCCTTTTTCCGATATCATGCTTTCTGCATCTCAGGATAATTAAGGATTTCATAAAAAGGTAGAGGAGTGAAGAAATCTTTGTTGTCGGCGAGTATTGCTTATCAAACCAAGTATCGCAAGTTATATGAACAAATAACCTCTTATAAAATATCCACAATGACTGGAGGTGGACAGAAAAAAGAAGCAGACAATTTGGCGACTGAATTAAAAAATGCGATGACGTAAACATAGCTAACTACGTATCTGACTGGTCATATGAGGTCGGCTGCTCAAAACTCAGATAGCTTATCCACCAGCTAAGTTAGAGAGTAAACAGCACTGATTTGAACCAATGAACTAAAATTGTATTCACTGAATAGGGAGATAGCCACTGGATAGTTCTATTCGACCAATAAAATTTACCCTTACGAAAATTTCACCTGTCATTTCACATGTGAAAAATATATGGAATTGGAACATTTTAACAAAACGAAATTTTGAGTTCATATATGAAAATGGAACGTTTTCACATATGAAATGGCATGTGAAATTTTTGTAAGGGTAACTTTGGTTGTTTAATGCAGGGATAATGCTGTTCACTCGTTGAGACTTATCCGTCAAATAAATGGTCCAGGCTTTGAACTGACACCTGAAAATTACGATTTGTACATATGGATGACCTTTTCTCATCTCCAAACTCACTGAAGCTCAATGATTAAAGAATCTCAGAGGTTATTAGAAGGTTGTGGGTTGAACGCCATGACCTATGGACATCAGATAGACTCACCATCGAAGTCTATGAAATTCGATGGTTAGAACATCTCGCCGATCATCAGACAGTTACAGCTTGTATACATATGTACAAGCCATATAAGGTTACATCAACATGTAACCTTTTATGGAATTGGAACATTTTCTCATGGAATTGGAACAAATGGTGACGCTCACCATTTCAGTCAATACAGGTATAGAGCTAGAGCATCTCACTAGTCATCCGAAGGTTAAGGGTTGTACATTTATTTAGCCTTTGGTTGTTATGCCGTAAAATGATTTGGAGCGCCTCACTGGTCACCAGTAGTTTATAGTTGTACATACATGTATCCTTCGCACATTGTCTAAGTCCGTGTACCTGTAGCTCGTGTATGTCGCAGGTCATCAGAAGGTCACAGGTTGTATCCAGGTAACTCCGTCTCAATCCATGTAGTTCAATGGTTAGAGTGTCTGACTAGTTCACCAGAGGGTTACATGTTGAACTCATGTAACCTTTTCTCATTATGTAAGTAGTACTACGTATAGCTTAATGGTTAGTGTTTCATTGGTCAGCTGAAGGTTATAGGTTGCAAGTGCATGTTATCCTTTCTCACCATGCCAGTTCTTACTGCTCGTGGAGGAATATCTCATCGGTAATCAGATGGTGAAGAGTCCCTACCGGGTGACCATTGCTAACTGTCTAATTCCTACTGATTTCAGTGATTACTGGAAAATTTTTGTAGCAACTACGGTACAAAGCAACCTGGACAAAGCGAGTGGTTCTTGAGTAAACATGTAAGGTAAACTAAAGCAGAATCTTCATTCCTTTCAAAGACCATCTAAGATCTTCGACGAATCTATTTTTGCCGAACGTATGATACTGTACAATATCATCGTTTTATGGGTTAAACCCCCAGCCACCGAAATTACTTACTGTCAAGATTGAAGCAGAAAATGCAATTCCCCGCCGGCCAAGTAAGATATCTGGTTAAGAAATCAAATCTTTCATAAAGGTTGCGTGATGCGACACTTCATCAGCTGATTAAAGAGGCCATGGGAAAGGTTAGGAGTTGTCTGTAAAAAGAACATCTGGTAAAGCATGCTGTTACGAGACCGGTGATATCGTCTCAAAAGAATGATTGGTATATGGTTAATAAGGAAACCTCATCACCAGGGAGTATTTGTTACGAAGGATCTGAAAATAGGAACAGCAAATTACAAAGAATTAAAACAACTAATATCCGGCAGATTTCCAGAAATTGCTCTTAGGTACCATAGATGTCGTTGGTTCATTCTTTGAACCAGTACCGTGGAAATTCGCCAATAATATACAAATACGGCTGAACTGAAAATCAACCATCTTGCTGTGAAGAATGAAAACAAATTGACCGTAATAATACAGAGTGCCTGGGGTCCTAGGCATATCGTAATTAGTTAGATGGCCATAGTCCAATATGCGGTGGATCTCATGCAGTGATCTAAGCAAAGTTAAACTGCGGGATCCCTCGTTCATTATCACAGCGTGTAAACTGCGCAATCTCGACAGGGATCTTGGATGTGGACCAGGAAATGGACGCCAAAAAGTATTTCATGGCGTTTTAATCATCACATAACAAAATAAACATCCACGTGAAAATGTTCATGTTCTTTACATGCCTACACGCAGGACAATTTCCGGTTATAATGACGTCATTCTCGTTTCCGCCAAACTACTAAAAGGTAAAATTATCAATGCCGTTACGACAATGTTGCTTGCGTTTGACTTGGTTACGGCAATGAACAATAACATCATAAAGCAGTTGGTGATTTTGTCAGTACATGGGTATGAATGGTAAAAATCCACGCACGCGTGCCGAGAGATATTTAGTAACCAGTCCCTTTTCAAAAATGTCTCCAGGAACCCACCGTAATAGGATTGAAAGACTTACAGTGAACCAGCAAAATCCAAGGACGTGAAGCAAAATACTGTAGTAGGAATAGCTAATTTAAGCTACATCTTCTGGTACAAAAGATTGTGTTTTCCCTCATTTGTTCTCGTACAGCCCTTCACTCCTTCACAAAGCCATAATGTTTTCCCTCAAATTAACGATATGAAGGTTATTTATACTTTGTTCTCAACACAGCTAAATCCAATAATCGATCTTATCATCACCAAATGTTGTTCAATCTAATTCATTCTATAGGTGGAGTTGTCAAAGATATTTGCGGTTGCTGTGACGTCTGCGCAAAAGCCGAAGGCGACAGTTGCGGTGGTCTTTTTCATTTTCACGGAAAATGCGGTGCAGGTTTACAGTGTGTTAGCAGAAGACCCAATTCCGTGAAAATTCTTGGACAGAATGATTTAATTTCTGGAACTTGCGAGCCAAGTAAGTATTTATTTAACAAAAGGAGAAACTAGTGGACATTGATCTAACAAGACTGGAATGAAAACTAGAATTAACGGCTGTACAAGAAAGGCAGCGTTATAATTATCTATAATTTTTCTTATCAACGAAACAAAAATGTGGGCTTATATGGAGGGAAAAGGATATAATTATATACCCTGATGTTTTTGCGCAGGACTGCAAAATCCATGGTGAATTATCTGTACACTCATGACTAGGTTATTTTATGTTATAATTTCTTGAAAGTTTGCATGGTGATAGTAGTAAATGAATATAGGTTTGTTTAAATAAATACTGGGGTGTTTCTACAAACCTATATTCATTTATTTTGTCGTATTTATATTATTAAATAAAATTGATATTAGTATTTCATTGTTTATTTGTTGATTTATTGATTACCTTTTATTGTTTGTCTGTTTTTCTGTCTATTCATAAATTAGTTTCCTCATTTATCCCATAATTTATTAATTATTCACATATTTATCTATTTTTCAACTTAATTTATCTATTGATTATTTTATTCCTTTGTTTATTTACTAATTTATTTGTTATTTTGTTTGTCTATATTTGGCCTATCAATCTATTTGCTCACTTATCTGTTTATCTGTTTAATTGAAAGACCAATGTCTTTTATCTTTTATCATGCATTTTCGCATATGATAAACAAACCATAAACAGTTCTTGTTTACACTCTGTAGTCAAAAGAAGTGAGATTCCAACATGTGTTTGTCTATCATTACAGCATTATAATTCCTTTTCTCGTTCAGGTGCCTGTAGCAGCAAAAAATGTGGCTTTAACCAACGATGTCGGGTGAACAGTCGTGGAAAAACTCGTTGCATTTGTCCGCGGTATTGTAAAAACAGGTACATGCCTGTCTGCGGTCTGACCAACGGAAGACACTACTGGAACAGATGCTTTTTACGAAAGGATGAATGTAAAGTGCAGAGAAGAATTGGTTTCATCGATGGACCATGCAAACGTAAGTTTACTTTCAAGAAGGAAGGAAGGAAGGTTGAGAGGAAGGAAGAAAGGAAGTAAAACACGAAGGAATAGAGAGGAACAATGATGAAAAAAATTGAAAGTTAAACAAACATATCGTCTGAAAAAGCGATGCAAAGACATAATAGAAAAGATAGAAAGAATACACGGATGAAAATTAGAAAGAGATGTTAAAAGTAAAAACTGTCTGTTTTTCTTATTGATTTGATGTTTTCAGGTTGTTTTGAAAATGGGAAAAGTTACAAATTTGGCGACACGATAAACCGAAAGGACAAATGTGAAATATGGTGAGTTTTGTTTTTTAAAAATTTAGATTATTCTCTTATTCTTGAAAGAAAAAATTGGGCGACTCTAGACGTCCTTATGCTCCAAGTTCACCTCATATTATTAAAGGTGAGAACAAGTAACGAGTTTGAACTTTTCGAAAGCTTTCGACAGTTGGTAATCAATTTTTAATCGAGATTTCAAAAATAACGAATGCATTTAAGTTTAATATCTGTGCAACATCACCTGAATTTGTTGAATTATTTGACAATGTAATACCGATAAAGATATCATTACACAGTAAATATGACTACACAACTATAAGATCAAATGGAAGAAATCGTCACACGTGATACACAATGAGGACATAGGCCCTAGTAAGAAGCAATATGTATTGGAGGATTGATTGCGAGCAGGAAGGCTAATTACTTAACTGCACTTGACAGTACTGTTCAGAATAATTATTAGAAATCGGACCGTATCTAAAGGCATGAGAAACTATCTGTTGATTTACATATGAAATGACATAGTTCAAAATTCTGTAGGTCAGGCATTGGTATAAAAAACATCTTTTTCACCTATCAAATGTCCGGATTCCTATATGACATGTTCTCACTCAAAATTTGACCGAGTGGAACATTCCTTTTTTCGCACGTAAAATTCCAGGCTCACAGGTGAAGTGGTACGGTTTAAAAGTTTCGTACCTGAAACATTGTGATTTTGGAAAATATTTTTGAAGTATGTGAATAAAGCTGTTTTTTTCTTAAAAATATTTGTAAGGGAAGTTTCAATGAATTGAAGGATTTTTTTCATCACTAACCTCGACGTTATACGTTGTAGTACTTGCATCCATGGGGAATGGAAGTGTGTTCAGGACGTCAGATGCCAAACTCAAGTAGATCTTCCAGTTCTTTGTGATTTAAATCAAAATACTTGCCCGGATGGTTTCCACTGCCAAGCAGGTAAATACGAGCCAGAGATTGCTGCTGTTGACATAACACTCGGATTCTGCATTCCTGAAGACGAAGGTATGTGAATTAGCCGTGTAATATTCTTTGGCTAAGTAAAACCTCCTTTTACATGGCTGAGTTTAACCATTGTATACCGAGGGCTTTCCCAATGGCGAGTAAAATAATGCAGCGTTAGAAAGCGTAAAATAATAAAGGACCATTTAATTTCTTACCGTCCTTGGGATCAATAGGTTAAGTTAATGGAAGCTAGGAGGTCTAATTCTTATGACTGTCCTACATTAATAGTAATAATTTATTAGTTAAATTGTATTAACTAAAATTACTATTTAGTTAATTTATTATAATTAAATAAATTTATTAATTACTAATTTATGGTAAATTATTTTGTAGATTAATTATGTAATTTATTTTCTAATTCTCAAATTTTAGAAGTGTCAATCGATGAAAATCATTCCGGTGACGGTGAATGTCCAAAATTAAAATGTAGTTTCTGTCTCCGTGGTTACCAAAAAGATTCACGCGGTTGTTCAACGTGTGAATGTATAAAAGGTAAGGATGAGAAGGACGTCCGTACCCACTTCACCACAAACGTATCATAACAAGTAATCTTCACCTGGCTAAACAATACTGCAAGAAGTTGTTATCGAGGGTGAAAACATTGAGGCAAAATATTGTTGATCATTGTTTCAATAATAATATTTAGCTTTGAGGTATCAAAGGTGGTTGGAACATGAGAAAAACGCATAGATAGAATATATATACACATATATTGTGTTCCAAGGCATATTATATATGACAACAAGTTTTTACATATGGATTTGGTAGAGTAAGTTCTCTCCCACGAGCTACGATTTTATCTAAACTATTGTTTTCTTTTTATATCATTCCCTCAGAGTCAGTAGTAAAGAATATTTGCGATAGACCAAAGCTCCCAGGCCCATGTTTGGCTAACATGAGGCGTTATTATTACAACGCTGATAAAGGAACTTGCGTGGCTTTCACTTTTGGTGGCTGCTTGTCGAACGGAAATAACTTTTCTACTAAGAAAAAATGTGAAATACGATGTATGAAAAGGAAGACAAAGTAATGATATTGAGGATGCTGTGTCTGTTATGTTAATAAATTGTAATATAACACTAAAACATACCAGATATTGTGCCCAATGGACGTCTGTAGCAACAAGAAACTAAAATTTTGAGGAGTTTTCCTCGACGACGTTCTCGCTTCTATATCGTAAGTGATCGACGCTTCCGAACCGATGCAAACGTGTAATGCTCTTCAAGTGATTGGAGAGAAAGGAAGATCTGATATTACTGTAGATCTTATCTTTCAGTTTTATGCCAGATGCCAGCTTATTCTGATGTAACAAATGTTTCGCTATGAACCAATCAACGTTTATGTTGCCAAAAACTGTATGAATCTGGATCCAATGCTGGGCGCCGTTTTCTATTGCGAGCCCTGACACGTGTTAGACTTGGCGAGCAAGAAATTTTATTAAAATTACTCCATTTGCCATGGTCCTAAAATCGTATGTTAACAATTGACCATACCTAAAAAATATGGCAGCTGTGTATTTAACCACAATGCTTTGCAATCTTAAATTATGTTATATAACGGCCGAACATGTTACCATGAATAAAACCTTCCGGTATTTCAGCAAGATACAACGTATACTGTGCGATAATGGTTAAATCTATGATTAGTCTTTTTTTCCCTTTACTCTCAATTAGAACACTTTAAGATATCATTCAAAGTTTACAAGTAATTTAGCAGAATATCCTTCATCATTTTGGTCCCTTGTCATTGTAGAAAAAAACAAGAAAAAAAAACTGGCTCGAGTTACTGCAATTTTTGAATGCAAAGGCGCTTTGGCGTCAGAATTAGCTGATGATGCCACGGATGTGAACGTTTTGAATTTGTAACCTGTATGACTGACGTTTATGTTCGTCGATACATGTTAATAGTTTAACGTTAGATTTAAGCATCGCTTGAAAATAGCACGAAATAACATTTCAAAAATTTGTCTGGCTTGACAATTTATATTTAAATGAACTTAAACAACGGTTCACATCCGTCAAGTACGTTCACATCAGCGGACTCTTACTGGATTTAGGTGAATCGACCACTCAAGAGACCCTGGAAAGACTGCATGTGTTCTAGGTTACTTACTTGAGTTGTCATTGGATGAAAGTTTACAAACGCAATTATCAAACAATCACAGCTCGGCTTGTTACATGGAACCCACTACCTAACAGCGTTAATACTGCTGATGATACCTTGGATAACTATCTAACTGTGGAAACATGTCCATTTCGAGTAAAAAGCATGTCTGGCTGTATCCGCACTTCATCTAATCCTGTTTCAGACCACCTCAAATGGATGAACTCAAATCCAGTCCGATTACATTCACAAAGGCCAAATCGAAGTCCAAATCCAAGCCCAGGTCACTGATGTGAACGCATCTTGAACTTGTTATCCGCGAGTTGTTTTCGAAAGGAAATAGAAATCATCATAGACTATTAGCTCGAAATGGCAGTGGAAACACTTGCCTATCGATCAATTATACGACTAAAATTTCCGTTCTCGAAAACTTTTACTCGTATATTTCAAACTCTGCGGCTACGGAGGATGATTTACATTTCTTAAATAACTCAACGATCTTTGATGTCGAAGGAAACAGGAAAAAAGTCTAACAGAAAACTGCGAAGCAAAGATTTTCAGTTGAGTTCCGTTAAGTCAAAATACAAAAACTTCTACTGAAAGAAATGATTTAGCATTTATCAGATTAAAACCTTTAATATTTCTTTTATCATCAATTTTCAGCAGGGATTGATTTTTTGGGTCAGTGGGAAAAATTACTAATATCAAGGGACACTTTAACCTACATTCAATAAGAATTATTTAGGATTATATATTGTTTCAGTATATCATAACTATTTAGTAGCAGTGAAGTTAAATTTAACTTAACAGTATTTTAAAATTAAAATTATATCAAGAGTGACAATGTTGTAATTGACTATTACTATATCGAGTAGAAGGGGAAGAGAAAACCAGCCCTCGTAGCCTTAATTTCCAAAAAGCGTGAAACGAACTTCCACTCGATTAAACCTAAGTATATGTTATTAAGACTTGTGGTACGCCATGCACAGATTGTTATGTGAGAAGCTGTTTCTTACATAAAATAAAAAAGTGTCTTTACTTATCCTGGATAACCCTATTAAGTAAATACGCTGTTTTCTCAGAAGGTCCAGTGAGAACAATCCCTCATGAGTCCAGCGTTACTGCTGGAGGAAACGGGTGTACCCGGAAAAAACCTGCGATGCTTGGTAGTAGAGTCAAACTGGACAACACTGTTCCAAAGGTGCACCGAAGGGTTGGGGGGGGTAAGCCCCCATAGGGGGGCTGTCTGTAACAGTCGGTTTTAAAGAGAAAATATATAATGAACGGGTAATTTCCCTTTAAAATGAACGAATATCGAATGTGTTTTGGCAACCTATTTTTCAAAGTTAGACAATTGAATTTCCTTATTAATCAACCTGACAATTTTTTAGGCTTACATAACCTAAGAAATCATCGCAGAAAGGTATAACTTCTCCTATCTCATGCGTTAGGCTCTAGACCTTCTAGTGGGCCACTTCACTTTTGCATTCAAGCCCCCCTGAAAATCCTGGGTGCACATGTGAACAGGGTAATTTTAATCAGACTTCAAACCACAAATCAGAGTCACAGAAATTAAAAGACACGTGCACTGTGCCACCAACATCCCAAGCCGTTCAGAAAAATCTGGACGTCAGTGAACGACACAACTCATTACAGCAAACATTTGTTTGTTTGAATCTTATTGTGTAGAAAACTTCCAAGTAGGCTAAAAAGATTCGTGCGGAATTTTAAGTCTCGCATCGTTGTACAGCGACGAATTGGGATCTGATTCAAAAATACTTTCATACGGATACATAAACATTTTAAGTAAACTCCAACAATTTTTTTCCGAGATGGAACGCGTTTAGGACATAGACAAAACGCTCAAAGTCGAATCAGACTTATGAGCTCTAGAATTAGGCCATAAGATGTTTAGGAATAAATCTTCGCAAGGTTGTCAGAAAAGAGCCAATCAAAACCTTAGGAGCATTGGTATTGACATTCTTAATTATGAAAAGCTGTTTTCGTCTTACTCTATACCTAATCACACCATAGATCGGGCTACAGGTTTCCGATTAATCAGGCCAAATGAACTGTTAGATTAGCTCTTTCCAGTTTTAATGTATAGGATCCGTTCGGCTTCATCAGTTGTTGTTGTGTTGTGGTAAACTGCCTTGTATGTTGACAAAACTGATGTGTGAAATTCAATTTATCGGTGAAAAATTCATCCTCCACAACTTCATACCAGTACTGATCATCTCAACTCTTTCATGTATACATTTCCTAACAATAGTCCTTTGGTCTTTTTGTTTGATTCTTCGTTGTTTTTTTCTTCTAATTCGTATTCATCCAAATCTATCAAGTTTCTGAGAGACTTCAGGATAGTCATATGCTTACCAATTTTCTCAAAACTTACCTTTACGGGAGAGCGCATGTTCGAAGGAAATGAATTCCTAATTTTTTTTAGCCAAATCTAGTTTAGAGTGTGGAACAACTAAAAACTGACATCGTAGGGAATTTGTACGTTTATATGTTGTATCGCCAAGAGTAACCTAGAACGACCACTGGGAAAAAAGAAATTGCCCAGCAAGTTAGAAATAAAGATTGAAACCAGGTAGGTAAGACGGAGCAATATTGACCCAATGCAGTGGCAGTGTTTTCTAAAGAAATACCCCTATTGACTGTAGATCGCAGTGTCGAAACGTTAGGTCATCAAAAGTAACTTTTAAAATTAGGTTCAAGAGTATTGTTAAACTATATCTGATTATACGTATATGCTGACGTACAGAGTGCTGAGAACAGTGGTTCATTTACACGTATTCAGTATCCTTACGTCAACTTACGTCGAGGAATCGTTGCTCTACAAATTCATTTGTACTTAAAATCAAGGGTGTGACAGACAGCATGCATCACACCAAAGTGATAAATCTTGTTAATAAGTTAACACTCGCTCGATTCAAACAGGAATCAGTACCATAAGTAGTAATCTCTTCCTCGCACGCAAACCTTCGAAATGTTTTTAATTATTTCAATCTGGAATTCCTCGTCTTTTAATATTTAATATTCTACCCAGCTGCCTTCTTATATCAGATCATGTGACGTTTTAAGAGTCAAGGGGGTATCGACTTAAAATGGCAAATGAAAAAAATGTAACTCCAGAAATAAAATTAAATTAACAGAAATGAAAAAAAAAAGGGCATACGAAACAGAACTTAATGCTGGAATAACCAAACAAGAGATATTAATTAGATATTTCTATTCATAAGAGAAGTTGTTTTTTCATTTGAAAATATAAAAAAAGGAATTAGATTTTAGATAGACTGCAGAAAAAAGATCATAATCATTATGTGAACCCCTATTTTGGTTATGTTTAGAACTTTCGGCTCTTTTCCGAGGTGCAAAAGGGATATATACAATGAAATATATCACTTGCGTGGTGGGAGGTATATCTAAGCTGATTATCTTACGGAGTGATAAATTAATGCATTAGATTTCCCTTGTATGTTTAAAGGCAAACTGAAAATATGAATGTAAACGTATGTGGTGGAATAACATTCGATGCTCATTAATGTCATAAAAGTCAGCAAGAGCTGAGAAAGAAAGGAATAAATTATTGGAAGTTCAAATTATTACGGTATGTGAAAGCAGGGTCAGACTTACTGCTGCGAGTTTTGAGAAACACAGTCTAGTTTATCGAGAGGTTTAATCACCAACAAACGTGAGATGTAGCTGACTTAATGTTATTAAAACCTGCGACAAATTAGGAACGAAAACGTGGACATAACTGACAGTTTGAGTACTTTCTGTACTGGCAAGTAAAGAAAATAGAAACTACTTCGTGTAATAATTATGTTGGCAACAAGAACATTGTGTTCATGTGAGTGTTCCAAAATTACTTTTTGAAGAAATGTCGTACGAAGAGTATTTAAAAAGTATTCCCTCAATGACACACCAGTTTCATAGAAACAACCTGATACTAATGTCATGATAGATAGTTGTTTGTACCAGTTACACTTACGATATTACCAGAGTTTATTGAAGCTTGGTGACTGCTGTACGTTACGTTGATAACATGATGTAAATGAAATACTAAGAGACACAGACAATAGTTGCTAAGAAACAATAATTGTCAGCTACTTTGACACACATACAAACTCAACAGACAGTTACACAGTTACAGCTTTTTATAGTATCAGGTATGATACATGTACGATGTTATAACTGCATCAGACTGTTGTAGTAGACCAAAAATCATTACCAACCGAGAATTTGAAGAAATAGAGGAGTAAGGAACATACCCGGAAGTAAATAAAGTCGAAACTCGACATTTCACCGTGATAAGTTTCGTCTTTTTTCCGATAGCCCAAATAGTTGGTTAATAAGATGATATTCGCGAAGAATGTTTCTTACTATGTTGTAGTAGGATGTCCGCCCGTTTTTTTTTCTTACCCAGTGCATGTGCGAGACCGAAGACTGCCGAATACTGTAACAGTCTGTTGTGCCGGCATTGAAGATTCTCGGAAGTATATCCCTCGGAAATTCTGATATTCTAGATTCCGTAGATTGCTATTTTAATGACATAAACATTGATATCGAAGACACTTCTCACGCTTATCATAAGAGGGAAAAAAGAAAGTTGTCAAATGTTGAATAAACATGTCCTTGAAATTGGTATGGCATATTGTTCATATTTGCAGGAGTTTCGTATTGCATAACATAAAGAATAACACTTTTTCATGCTTTTTCTTTCCAAAAAAAAGCTATATTAAAGATGGCGCGATTTTTGAACGAGTAAGGGATCCCCTACAAAGAATTGGAAGATCGCAAGTCTCAAAGGATATTCATCGACAAAGACTGAAGACAAAGTTGAGTTCCAATTATCAAAGTAAAAAAGGGTGACTGTCAAGACCAACAAATATTTGAAACCCTTTCACATCTAACAAGGCAAGTATTTCAAATTTAACTTAAGTAATCACAAATTTGTAAGAGAACGGGTAGTATAGATCTCGTTCTTTCCTCTCGATTGCGCTATAAACTAGTAAAGCAAATCTAAACGATACGATCGTCATATAGATTCTTTGCGCTGGTGTATGTGATTATCCCTCAAGAGTACAATTCCTGCATACAATTCGTTGGCAAATTCTGCAACACATTGCGAAGACTATTGTGATTGAAGGTTTGGGAAACTACCGGAACTTAAGAATGCTTAAACTGACGTTCGAGCGAAGGCTCTTCGTCGGAGTGAAACGTAAAATGGAAAAACAACACCTATTTTTTTTTTTCCATTTTACGTTTCATTCCGACGAACGGCCTTCGCTCAAAACGTCAGTTTAAGCATTTTTAAGTTCCGGCAGTTTCCCAAACCTTTTGACTATCTACAAGCCATTCAATACTGCCGACGCAGCGCTCTAATTTTTATACCCACTGGATAGTTTTATTCGGCAGAAAACCTTGAATATCGGTTGTTCAATGAATGGATAATGCTGTTCACTCGTTGGAATAAGCTATCCAGGCTGTAAACAACCGACTCCAGATGTAGAAAAAACAAGCAGATCGTAATTGCGCATACTCCTCAACTTTATTAACTATGAAAAGTTATCTAAGCCCCTGAGGGGAATCGAACCTGCAACCTTCTGATCGCCAGTGAAATGCTCTAACCATTGAGCTACATGGATTCAGATGGAAGAGCGAAGGTTACTATTTGTACTGGTTCGTAATTGACATGTGTACTGTTAACTGCAGTCTCGACAAATTATGTGGTCCACATTAAATTATCTATATTAGCCGACGTTGTGCGGCTTGTAGCTTGGCATGTGTTAGCATGGCCAATACAGATAAAAACAAGCGGGTTAACTTTCATATTTTGGCAAAGGTACCGGAAGTTTGAAATGATGATAACAGTGAGCAAATGTGATGAGAATAAATGACCTCCAAATTACGCCAAAAAAGTTACTCTATTATATCAGCGGACGAGAGGCGGTCGAGGGAAGTCACTCCACGATGATTGTTATTAAATTTGTAAACATCTGTATTTAATACGTAACCAGAGGTATATATCAAAACATAACTTCAGTCTAAAAGAGGCAATGCCGAATTCATCATCGAAATAGTTAAGCTGGTTCAAGTTACCTCGCTTTAAAGCACTTAAATAAAAGATTTCCATACATTACTAATAGATAATTGTAGTATAAATTAACATAGTAAAAAAAACAGATAGCAATGGCTAATTCGTTAGTTAAAATGCATTGTAAAGGGCTGTGTACACGCGAGTCTTTTTCTGAGATTGTTCTCATCCTGAAGCATACGAGTGAGAGACTCACAAAATCACTGCACCATATAGCTTTGCACAAACGGTTTAGAAGTACTGTAAGTACCTCTATTGGACCGCATGAGTCAAGATGATAAAAATCGAAAGAAAAATCACTCGTCAAAAAACAGCTCTTAATATCACGTCACTGAGAGAAGCAAGCTAGAAAATCGAAAATCACCTGAGTGGAAAAAACAAAGCTATTATTTGTAAGTTTCTTATCACTTTCACCAGAAAATTTATTACCCGCTTTATAAATATACATATCATGGAAAGAAAAAGACTCAGGGCAAGATTGATTGCGTGTTTTCTATGAAAATACTAGCGACCAATCAATTTTACCTCTTTAAGTTCAGTTTTATCGAGGGAGTGAGCTTAATATTAGGCTTCAATGAAACGAAACTTAGACATTTGTTCAAGCTAAACTTGATCGTTCTTGACTGTGTAAGTCTAGAAGTAGCTGAATGGTCATTATGATATGTACATGTGAATAAGAGAACTTTGTTTCAGCAGATAGCAAACGTGCATGCTTCATGGAAAAGTACGAACGTTCACATAAAAGGCTCTTCCCGGAAGTGTATGTATCCTTGCATTTATCGTACGTGACCAGTCGGTAACGATAACATGGTAAAAACTGCTACAAGATTGGTTTGAAACCTCGACGTATCAGCTGATTATTGTGAAATTAACCGTCCGTTGAGAAAAATTTTAATCTGTAATGTCCGATGTTTTGACTGCTCGGATGGCCGTTATCTTCGCAGTCAAAAGCCGCAGACAGCAGCAATTCCTCTCAGAACTACTCTAACCTGAAGGATCAATCTATACGCTCTACAGATAACTGCATGCACCTGAGCTCAGATCTTTTATATTAAAAGCACAGAATCTTCTAGCCTGCTATCATCCTCTATACCAACATAAAGTAAACCCCAGGCTCCTTGAAGTAACGGTCTTTTAGAAATTTGATATTCTGCTAAGAACAACCTCAGTTATAGTTTCGTGGAACCAGGTTGTCTCGAACGAATATTCACCGAAGTCGAAGCTTTCTAGAAGTTTTGAATGAGGCAGTTGCGTCCAGTAGATGTTTGTATGTAGGTACAGCATGAGCTAACAAAGGGAGCAGTAGTGTGAACTTTGTTTTTGATTGCATGTTTATTAGAATGAGGTCATAAGCTTGTAAAGTCAGAAATTCGGTGCTTGGAAGTACAAATGAACACAAGACCCTTTATTAGACTAACCCAAACCCTAAGGATTAGATGGTAAACTACCAGTTACCGCCTTTTAACACCCTATGAAAGTCCTGGAAAAAGCTCTTTACTGAATGACTATGATTTCTGATTTCCAGTAACTGCTCCCCAGCCCCAAAAAATGACTTGACATTTATAGCTGCTAGTTATTTGTTTTGAGAACAAGACTTTTATGATGATCCCCTTTTATTCCATGTTTCAAGTATATATTCCTTGTAGAACGTGGTCTTTCTTTCCACGAATTTATATCGATTCAACAAGGATAGTACTTACACAATTTCAAGAAAGGCTTCAAGAATAAAGATTGCCTTTTCCTTAAACACATCCTGTTGTTCGACAACAACGTAATGTTCATATTACAATGTCGTTTTTGCGTAAAAATTGCAATTTCCTTCATTTTGTTTGCGAACAAATTGAATTTAGTATCTCGAAAAAATTGAACGTACGTAAAGCCTGGCTGTTGACACTGATCTGACTTTCGGTTCCTAACTAAAATTTCTGCGTAATTCTTATTTGTCAAACTGATGAACTCATCCTAATTTAGTTGATGAAACGGAAGATCGGGAATCGAACCCGCAACTTTCCGATGACCGGTCATCAGAAAGTTACGGGTTCGATTCCTGTCTAGGGCTCAGAAATCGTTTTTCTAAGATAACGAGCTTGACGAACGTTTCCTTGTCGTTTGATATATACCAAGCTCCCACATGAGCAAAATTTGCATTCAGCATTCAGTATAAGAGATGCGGATTGGTACTTCATAAGTGTAAAAATTCTTGCGGCACTCGCGGCGATGATAGACACTACATCGTTGTTTCGAGAACAAAGATTTGGATAACCGTGGGCTCCTATCAGCCTACATTTCCTCGCATTCGTATTACGCAACAGCACCTTTGCTCCGTTGCACTCTTTAAAGTAAGCCTCTTTAGGTACGGTACCGGCCACAGACCAAGGACAACGGAAAACAACAGGAGGCTAAGTAAATGGGAGTTAATAAAACAGACCGCATTGGGAATTATTGTCAACATAACCTTTTTAATTTTAGAAAATCGTTTAACCAGCTGAAGTAACAGAACAGATCAGAGTACTGCTGAGTTTTACCGCAATTGAAAGGATTCAATTAAGCATAACGAGAAATCCAAAATCATGAATAATTTCCGACAGCGTCATCTCCTACTGGTTGTCAAAAAATAATCTCTTTTCGGCATTTAAGACGTCATATCAAGGAAAATTGTACGTTTGTTCTCTTTTCAATGCAATTTGATTGCAAAAAATTGTACGCATGAAGTCGTATCGGCAAGGGGGAAACAAATTGGAATTGACGTAAAATTAAATTGAAAAGGAAACGGAAAATGAGAAAGTGGTCTTTGAAATAACTTTCATTTTTCTAGTCAGATCTCCTACCATACAACAAAACCACATCACATTAAATGGGGCTTTTTTTTAAGCAAACAATTCCACAAGTTTTCTTGCATGAATCAGGCAAAAGTGCCGTGTAACCCAACCATTAAAAGCGTCAATATTTCCGTTTGCAAAAGCTGGGCAGGTGGTTCATCTCATCAAATCATATCAAATCTGTCACACTTATTTCACAGTTTCTATATTAATTGCAATCGCGCATCTCGAACGATGGATCTTGGCCCTTCGGTGACTGACACTACTCCTTCATTACGAAACTACATTTCTTCTACAAAGGTAAGTTCCGACATGTTTCACTTCATCAAAGGATCGACGTTGCTAAATGATGATAAACGGCTAAGAACTACGGTTGCCTCAAAATTCACCCAGAGTGGCTACCGTCCCCTTATATCCCTATTTGAGAAAACCCTAAAAATAAGAGTCCCAAAATTTCAATGTAATAAGAACAGTAATCGAAAGACAGGTCTCAGGTATTTTATACGTATTCAGTAGTAAAATTAGACTGGATGAGGCCTTTGTAATTCAAACGAGATCGAGTAACCATTCCAAGGGCTAACCAAGGACGTGCTTAATTCACAGGATGTTGCCTTAAGTGTCTGATAAAAATTCAGCGATTATGCATGTTGTGTCAAGAAACAGCATGGACAACACTTGATATCAACAATATGTAAACAAAGTAAAGTAATGAGCAATCATTTCTTTCAAAAGTGAAGTAGTTTTGGGTTTTTTCCTATGAGAATACTTCATTGAACTAATGACAAAGAATCACGCAATACAATGGCAGAAACATTGTGTTTGTTGAAGACAATATGGGCGATTTCATTGTTGATGTTACCTGAAACTATCATTAAGAAAATTATAAAACCGTTTGACAACATTTTGCTAATGTCTGAGAAATACGGGTCATCTAATGGGTCTGAAAATCGTAAGAAAATCGACGATGTCTAATAACCACAGTTATTGTTTGATGGGTGGATATTGCGATAATTTCCATGTTAGAACTCAGAACCGAAAAAACTTCGCAACTCCAGTAAATTATGCTTACTGTGTTGTTCCAGTTTTAGTGACAGCATTAGCACTGGTTTTTCTTATTATTTAGCAAACTCCGCAACCAAAACACACATGTAACCTGCCACTATCATTTGAGCCCATCCGCCCAAAGCTTAAAGCATGCAAGTCACTACGTGTGCAACTTTCACTTATCGTTTGAGTTGTTTTGCCAACCAGAGATCTGAAAATGGCTTAACCTTCGCTGACCTCTCCAAGGGCTTGGCGAGGATCTTAAATGAAGGCGGAGCCAAAGTTGGAAATAACAAAGTTGGCTAACTAGCTATGGAGTCTCATCGGTCATCAATCCGCGGTTTAGCACTCGATTAAAGACTCAGAATTTTTTCTGAATTTACAAGAGCTTAGAATAAGCCTAGTTGGTCTACCCACTCAGTTAGCAATCAAATTTATAATGACGAGTAACTCACTTAAAATGGCAGATCCAAAGATATGAGATCCAAAGGAGGCGAATCACTAACAGGGAATAACTGACCACTACAGAAACCCCGAAAAGACTGGGCTCTGAGTAACCTTAGCGAGTTGTGATCGGCTGATGGTTTAAAACGGCCAATCACAGCTCGGGCTGGTTACACCAAACCCAGTCTTTCCGGGTTTTTGCCTGTGGTTTCTGTCAGCGGTTTTTGCCTTCAGTTTCTTTAATTTATGTCACAAGCAGAGGTTTACGCCGAGAGCAAAGTACGCCGCAAAGGGACGGTAACTCTTGAAGAAATCGGGTTCGACAAATGATGTAAATTTGTGGTGCATTCTTTTTGAACCTATTCTGACTATTCTTATTCCGGAATACTGAAACAAAATCCTACGTGTTTTGACTAAATCCAACGATTTTTCGGCCTCGGCAATATATGCCTCAAAACAATGTAAAGGAAATGCAATTCCATTCATACTTTAAGAAGATATGTTTTGAACCCTTGTTAAGGAGATAGATTTTAAACCCTTGTTAACCGAAATAGGTCCTTAAAAGACACAATTCAGTCTATTCCTATTGGGGAATACACAGGGCGAAAAAACAGCTTTGCAGAAACTGGACAGGTTGCAAATTTCTTGGCAAATTTATTTCAAGTTAAATTTGTATTTAGTTTGTCATGGTTGCAATTTCAAATTTCCATTACTACGAGCTTAAAACACATTTACAGACGAGTTTGCGACGCTGTAAACTTGATAAACAAATTTCCACAGGTT
Source organism: Nanipora kamurai (assembly GCA_036872915.1). Lineage (NCBI taxonomy): Eukaryota > Metazoa > Cnidaria > Anthozoa > Scleralcyonacea > Helioporidae > Nanipora > Nanipora kamurai. The sequence goes on from JBAHVQ010000511.1 coordinate 274,239, forward strand.
TTGTTACGAAGCAAATTTGATCCAATCTCGGTATTTGTAACTTTGCAGTAGGTGCAAAGGTTCCGCAAATATGGCATTAGGTGCAAAAGTGGCAAAAAAGTCTTTGCAATAACTTTGCATCGTTGCAAACTAGACTGTAAGAGCTGCAAACTCATTTTTTTGTCCTGTGATAGTCCCAAGAGAATGAGCTCTAAAAAAACGTAGGCGTAAGTATGTACCAAATACATAACAAACGAAACTGTACTGTATGTAGGCCACTTTGCGTTGGCTGAATGAAGAAACTCTTTAACAATTAACAATTGAGGTAGACTCACATTCGACAGCTGTTCAGACAAGGTATATTCAACCCTAGTCTAATGTTGCCAATAGCAACGTAACACCTTCCGGCTACAATTAAAAGCTGATAATGACATCGTTTTCTGAAATTTGACGCAACAGGAATTTTTAGGTTATCCAGCTCTTAAAGAAGTCCTCACACGATTTTTATGTTTCCGCGCGTTGTTCAAGAAAGTAGTTTGTAAAACGTAAGTAAGCAACAATTTACTATCAAACCAAAGCAAAAATTCAAGTTTGTAGTAAGTACAGTTTCCTTATAATGGGTAATTAAACCCATTAGTACAAAGGGTTCTTCCGGGAGGTCTACTAATTGACATATCTAGTCCTGTGATCTCAGTTGAATGAACAGTAGAATTAAACCAATGTATTACAAGGAATTTTTCCGTTCTTGAGTAATATAGACAATCAGTAAAATCTCATTGATAAACAATAACCTTTACTGAGTAATAATAGGAATTACTTAAGATATTTATTTTGTCTTTACGATTTGTTGTCCAGCGAGAATGTTGTTCATCTATATTTTTAAGAACGGCTTTAACAGATTTATGTAATGGGACGACTTTCGAATTTAAAGTATCCAAGATCGTCTTATAACTACATTAAGGAAGTTGCAATATCGCATTCCAAACAGATGGATTAAGAGTATATTGTGTTTAAATGAAACAAGAATGTTTACAAAAACACTGTCGTTAAGAGTTTAAGTGACTTAAATGCACTTTTATTTAATAATGTAAACATCACTGATTGGGTTTCAGAGAACAAATGTTTATTCCATTTACATGCCGACAGACAAATCTATTACCACGCAAAGCCATGATAAAATAGTATCACAGATGATGTTGGCAGCACAAGTCCGGCTAAAGAAAGAAAGTATTAAATTTGGCTAAAAAGTCGGTTTGAATTTCTCTTCAAAGGTATCCTTCGGTAGGTGACACATATGAACACCAACTCGACGCACTCTTAACCAGCTTGGAATTGTCTCCCCGCCAAGAAACTACATTTATAAACATTCAACGGTAACTATTAACCATATATTTTCACATCATGCGTAATGGTGTTTTATGCTTCAGTTTTAATGGGATCTAATAAGCTTAGGGAAAAGATACGGTGCTACTGTGTAAAATAAAAACTCACCTTCTTTAATCTTGCAGAATGATTTATATCAATCTTTTATATTCACAGCAATCTTTTTGTCTTTGTGGCTAGAACATAAGAAAGCATTTCACTTGACACCGAGAAGTACTAAATGTCTGTAGATCTTTGATGATAAGGTGTCTTAGTAAGCTAGTTCAAGGAGTGACCAAACACGTGAAAAAAAACCCGACAAAACCAGCAACTTATGAAAAATCTAAGTTGACCAGATCAGGCTTAGTATGCAGAATCTTTGGGGGGAAAAATCGCTGGTCCGCCAGTTGCTAAGCTGCCCTGAGGAATGGGATAGTGCACTTTTTTTAAGGTACGTTTACACACTTCGATTAATCGGGCCGATTTCTGGCTTAGGTGCAAATTTTAGCACACGGAACATTCTGATGACTGCTTCACAACTTAACATGCATCTAAGCCAGAAATCGGCCCGATTAATCGCTTTGTGTAAACGTACCTTAAATCAACCTAAGAGACAAATTCACGCTGCAATCCTTGAGGGTCTGCAGCGTCGTGATTCTTTCGTGGAAACTTTCATGAATTTTACAAGCTGATCGACGGTTGACAAAAAAGACTGGATGGCCGATCCGGTGTCACCTGTTTTAGCTTGAAGTTGTGCACGGCTTTTATTCCGGGACAATTTGCAGAACGATACTGCACGAATTCTTCGAACAACTGCACATTGCGCTTTCTGAAGCTCTTCCAGGCTAACTTGAAAGTAGCTATACATATACTGTATATATATATATATATATATATATATATATATATATATATATATAT
>JBAHVQ010000511.1:276600-345230 GCA_036872915.1 Nanipora kamurai
ATTGTAACTCTCTTGATTTTAGCTCATATCTTGAGTTATCAAGATGACACTACTGTTCGGAGTTTGTTTCTTCCTTTGCTTTTTTAAGTTGTCGGCTGGTTCTGGATTTCACGAATGCAAGTTTGGCAAAAAAAGAAAACGCAAAACTGAACGAAAACCTTGTCATTTTCAAGAAAAACGTTTTGGCACAATATTATCCTAAATTTACGCCTTTTTCTTCTTTCTGTTATTTTTAAGAAGACTTTATCGCAACAATTACACTATAAGTTTGACCATATTTATACATGCTTTACCTTGCCTTTTTTGAGTTCAATATTCCTTATTCACTAGGAACTATTCTTTCCCGCCCTTTACAGTCCTCCCTCTGTGTTTGCCCTTGCGGTAGTTCAAAAATTTATTCCCATTACCCAGAATGCACTGTCTTTTCGAAAAAGTTTGGCTGATACCAGCAGAGAATTAACAGAAAATTAGAGTTAGGAGATGTTTAACTTTGAAGTTTGTCCCATAGTGTGATTATGATTAATATAGTGAGATGAAGGCTTTTCACTCTAGAACAATGCATACATTCGTCAGTTGTTTACTTAATATCTCAGATGGATCTTGCTCATCAAACTGCGGTAAGCCAAGGACTCAGAAAAACTCTGAGCTCTAGACAGGACTCGAGCCCGCAACCTTCTGAATGCTAGCCAGACGCTCTTACCATTGAGCTACCTAAATTCAACTTAGAACGTCTGGCTAGCATTCAGACAGTTGCCGGTTCGATTACCGTCTGGAGCTCAGAGTTTTTCTGAGTCCCTTTGCAGTTTGAACAGCAAGATACATCAAAAGGAGTATAATAGTATCAAACTGCATTTCTCGAAGTCAAATAAACAAATTAAAATGTGCTTCTGAATCTATTTTTCGGAGTTGATCTTGATTGGAGGGATAAACAAGATTTAATAGACAAGTTAGAACAACTAGAAAACACCTTGGAGCTGATAACTAAGGTAAGATAGCTAGTATGGCACCCAGAATTTTCATTATTATTATTGTTATTATTATTATTATTGTTGTTGTTGTTGTAACTGACGCACAGCATAGATGTTGTCGCTGGTTATCTTAGAACAGGACTGTCTACTGCCTGTAGACTAAGTCCCATCCTTGCTTCCTTATTGCAATACTTTTCTCAGAATGTATCCTGTACCAAATAAGGATGTCTTTTGTAGCCGCGGTATCTTTAATCCTAGGTCTAGTTTCTCTATCCAATCTCCGAGTCTCTTGCTGACTGATCCAAGTGTTATCATTATTACTATTATATCTTCCTCTGGGAAGGGGGTCGTAATGCCTCAATGGCTGGAGTGCCTGGCTAGCGTTCAGAAGGTTGCGGGTTCGAGTCCCCCCTGAGCTCAGGGTTTTTCTGAATCTGGAACAGAAAGATACATAAAAACCCTTTAACAATATCAAACTGCAACTTCCGTAGTCAAATAAACAAGTTCTTTGCCGTTTTTAAGAAAATACACGCGGCAAATACTTTTGAGAAGTGTTTTGACGCTAAACTTGATCAAAGTTTGACACTTCTGCCGCGTCCTTTTGGCAACATTCTGAAATAACGCATCCAATGAATAACAATTGGATTTTTCTGGAACAATTCCACAACAACATCGGACAAAATAGCATTTTCTCTAATCTGCTGTGAAGTACAGGATGCCCGCTAGGAACAGGATTACCAAAAACAGAAAGAATTTTGTCTCAGTTCTCCGGAACAAGATCAATCAGAATAATAAAGTTTCGATAACAGTTCCTTTTTCTAAACATGCGAAAGTCCAACGGAAGATACTGTTCCAACTCAGTACTCACGCCTCGAATGCGTTCTCCGTCCTAATCAGAACAGGCCCAACACAATGCATTCTTCAACAACCTTTTTTTAGGATTCAGTCGAATGTGTTCCAATTTTTTTAGAGCGAAGTATTACATACGAAACCCAGCACGATAACCACAACTTCAACCCATTCCAAAGCACTCGTCGCTCAAGATTTGTCACACATGTATTTTTAAGCCTTATTTACACCACAAAAAGCAAACCCAGGTTTGCCCCAGGCTTTCCCTGACCCGAATTAGATTTTCGAACCTTTGAATATCGATTAGTTAAACCCAGGACGGACCCTGGTTATTTGTGTTTATGTTCCAAAAATTTAACCCGAATTGGCACCAGAATGAAGAGCAAGCTTGTATTTGTTGTGCTCCTACGGTTTTAATCACACACGTTGAACTTGCGATATGTGAGCAAATTCAGTTCATCACCTCGATATACCTCGATTACTAACCTCACGATATCGTTTAAGATTTTGTTTTCCTTTTACCTTCAAGACTGGACGCTATGAACACTTGAAGCACACTCCATGATGTCGAGACAGACTTTCTAAAGTAAAGACCAATAAAGACTGCCAAAACTAGAAAACATCCGGAGGAATTCGAAATGCGTCAGTACAACCTGATAAGCTGTCGGCAGCCAAATCTTGGACCAAGTGACGCAAAACTAACTTCTTACGACCAAAACAACGCTCATCAAACCTTACATAGCCATCTTTACTTAATCACTGAACACAAAGTCTGCTCGTGCGGGAGCTTGGTAAATATCAGAACGACTAGTGGACGTTCGTCAAGCTCGTTTACTCAGAAAAACGATTTCTGAGCCCTAGAAGGGAATCGAACCCGCAACCTTCTGATGACCGGTGAGACGCTCTAACCACTGAGCCACTACGACTCAGATGGCGAGCTAGGGTGCAGGTTCGTCATATGTACTGCCTAAGCGGAAGGTTCCGTGGAGGTTGCCGGTTCGATTCCTGTCTAGGGCTCAGAAATCGTTTCTCTGAGACAACGAGCTTGACGAACGTCCTCTAGTCGTTCTGATAGCCATGTTTGTTATCCTATGTTGACAAAACTTCAAACCTACATCAACAACAGCACTAGGACCAGTAGATTTTTTTTTTAATTTTAATCCCGAAGCCTCTAAATGTAAAATTCTGTGGCTATAACTCTAAAAAAAAACTTTGCAGCAAAGACAATTGTGGATTGGACTGATTGACACAAGCAGAAAAATGCTAAACATTTTTATGATGTAAAGTTTACAGAACCTACTCAGCTCTAAGAAAAATATATTCCAAGAACATTCACTTCTAAGAAAAATATAATTTTCTAGCTTGAAAAAACTACAGTTCAGAGTCTGAATTTTTTATATTTAGAACTATAATAAGAACCCAACATGAAGAAATTAAAACTAATATTCCCACTGGACTTTTCCTTCTAAGAAAACGTCTACATTCTGGAAAACAAACGAGCGCTTCATTCTAGCATGTGGAAATAACCGAACGTGCCCGTTGGGATTGTTCAGAAGATAGACACGGGGCCACTGCTAAACTCACTTTGATTTCTGTTTTCTAAACGCAAATATTTACCAGAATTTGCCTGACATTATCTACGTCACGTTCGTTTGGCGCAATTCTTGAATAATTTGAGGAAAGGATAATAATTGTTTTTCTGGGATTTGCTCCAATTAAAATAAAAAAAAATTGAGGGAACAGCATTTTGTCTAATATGCTTTGACGTGCGCGTTATAAAGCACGCGTGGAATGCAAGATTTGAGAGATTCTCTAAAAAGAGTAAAAGACGCGATATTGTCTCCCCATATTGGAATAACAATAATCAGAATGGGTTAAGAGAATGCATCCTCAAATGTACTTCGACGGATTTGAGTTTTTGTTACAGTTTAGTTTAGTCATACAAACCAGGTATGATCGAACCACCAGGCACGGGAACTTTAAATTCAGCTAATATGAAAAAGTGTATTTTTTTAAGTATTTCCCTCAAGGATTATCAGTCATGGAACACGTAGAAATCGTTGACACTGTGAAAGTTCAGAGTTCCTTAAATCACAATGAAAGAGTATCGGCACGACAAAGACTGGGTACTAAGAAAAATCGATAACGTCAGAGTGAGATGTGACGCAAACAGTATTAGCCTCCAGGTCTGTCCAATTTCGTCTCCGATTTTGGCGTTACATGTGGTCTATCTGGGCAAAGATAATCATCCTTTTCCAAATTTATCCTAGTCTCGACGATTTTGTAGAAGAGCATTAGACTCACGAAGGTTGTACAACCTAGCCTGGGATTACAGTTCAAAGTCCATCCAAAACCAGATTCATTAAAAAAACAGTAATTACAAACACTTAAAAATAGACACAATGTGAGCAAATGATGAGTGGATAAATATAACCGCCATTATACCTCACCAAGTCGATATACGTTCGGGAAATAAATAAAAAATAAGTCCGGGTCAGCTATCAAGCAGTACTTGATTAATATCGATGAACTGCGACCAAATCAAAAACAACGCCAACACCCATGTTGATCAAAATTTAGCACAAAAACAGGAAACCGGAAACAGGATTTCGTCGTTGTTTACTTCTTTTTTAAAAGAAACAGACGAGTTCCCTAATGTCTCGTTGTCCATCTTTATCCAAACACTGTTCCATGTTTTTTTTTCTATAGTACTCATACGTTTGGCGAGTTAGTTAACTCGTGCAACATACGCATGTCGTATGCCACGTAATATTTTCCATTCAATGACGGTATGTGTACACAATAATTGGGACACACCGAATTTACGCTCGAACCAAAATGCCTTGTTCAGTTCTGGAGTGACGAGATAGCAGTTTATTATATTATTGCATGTAACAGAGTTACATTTTGCCTCGAATAATGGTCAAAAGTGTCGTTGACAATGAGCCACGGAGAGGTTAATGAATAATGACGAACATTTTGCCTTGAACTTCACGGTCAAGCGTGAACGGGCCCATCACCGTGGCAATATAAGATCGACCTACGACCGTAAGGTTAACAAACACACGTGCAAGAATTTGACAGTCGGCGTTGTTTCAGTTCTCGAACAAAAGTGTTTGAAAGTAGTTTTAAAATTTATGCACTTGGAAAAGAACCAAAAAGGCAAACAAGACTATTGGGTCTTAAACCACTGAACTACATGTGGTCGGAAAAATTAACTAATTTTTTATCACTTTTTTCCCGTAATCTTTTGAGAGTATAATTTGATTAACGAGGTAATATGGCCAAATGATGGAGGAAATGTTGCTTTGTGATGCTATAACGAGGGTTTTGTTGTTTAAGTCCTTTAATATTAGCAACGCGTATGACGAAGGTGGAAGACTGGCTACGAAAGCAACACTTATTGTCAAATGGTTGCAAAATAGTCACAAGATTGTGCTTGAATTACATTGAACGTAACCAAAATTAAAAGCAAAACTGGACTTGTTGACAAAGATTTACCACAAGCAAGATCGAAACGAGGAATTGCGAGTTCGTCGGCACAGGAAATACCGTGTAGACAGGCTGGAAATCATCCAGCACGTTTAAGTACACATGCAGTAGATCAGTAAAAATAATACAGAACTTAGGCCTTCTGTCAGACTAGCTGACATCAAATCAAGAAAAAGAATTTTGAACGAAAACCCACAAACAGAAAAGTAGTTAGGCTGTAAAAATTACTCAACGTGTATTTTTTTCCAGCTCTAAATCCAATCGCGGTTTGATCTTAAATGGTAAACAGCAGTCCTAAGTTGTAAACAAGGCCTACCCCAACAGCAATAACAACTGCACTTTTGACGCTTTCAATGCTCATGCGGTGGGTTAGTTATGGCCTATAATTCGCCGTCCTTTAAGAAATCTGAAGCGTCTGTAAACTCCAACCCCCTATCGTAACCTTAAGTAAACTTAAGTGTTTGTCCTGTGCTTGGATCACGTCGGAATATTTTAAAAAGATCTAATTTCCCCAGCACAGGCTTTGAGAAAAAACGCTTCATAATGCCGAAAACGAGGCATATACACAACGACAGAACCAATCTTGGCTAAAATCTCGCTTGAGCAATGTAATGAAAACCCATTACTTCTAAATTGTTACCCACATTCGATACCCCATCAAAACTAGCAAATTTGTGCGTAATTTGATGACGCACCGACGACTCACTTAACAGTAATAAAACTTATATTAAATCTATAACGCTAAGTTAGTCATTCCCTTACCTACTGTCAACAGTGAGCATGCAACATGCAGTAGAAAACCACGTCTACATCAGCCACACTCTTGCCACCAAACACACGCCGGCGACCAAACACACGTTGTTTACTTGACAGATAATTTCTAGCATATGCTATTTATAATTAATAACTTAAGACCCTTTCTGAAAGTACTCAACGAGGGAACACCTTTCCCACCAATCATTAGCCTCGTTTTTACAGAAGATGAATTTCTACCTGTTGTATCCATTTGGGCTCTTACCTCACACAGTTTCTCCACTAGCAAGCTGTTTTACATTTTGCTGCTTGCACTTTTAACGCCACAATAAGAAAAGAGCGGAAAGAGGAGGTGAAAGCTGGCTAAGACAAACCGCAAAAATTGACCTGAAAAGAGAAACCAAAAAGGGTCGAGGTTACAAACACTCGCCAAGAATTGGACCATGAATTATAAACACAAACCTTTATTGTCTGCACGGTCGTATTTTCGTTTCCGAAATGCGAGGATGCATGGTTTATATACGAACGTGACGACAGCCTAAACATGACTACCACAAATGTTTGTCTCATACTGTAAATTTCTCATGAGCAGAACCCAGCGCAAATTAACTTCGACCACACTCATTAGCAATACAAACAATGGACTACAATCATCAGCCAAAAGGGTCAGAGAACTGCCAAGAATTTAAGACGGTAAAACTGGTGTTTGGAGTGAAGGACCTTCGTTTCACTCCGACTAAGGGACTTCGCTAGAAACGTTAGTTTTACGGCCGCAAATTTCAACATTTTCCGGCTGACCCTTCAGGCTTCAAACAGGTCGTTCAACCTTGGTACGCAGCATTCTACTTTTACACTCATTAGCACTGAGTTCAGTTTATCTTAAGTCCTACCTTAGCTTTAAGCAACCGTAAACGAAAGTAATAATGCACTTTATTCTCGAAAGCTAACCCAAACAAGATGATATCAAACGGTTTTTTTCTTCTTAATGGCAGAGAAATCAGGAGAACGTGCTGAATATCTGATGTATATTCCATCAAATAGTACTCAATTTTTGAAATGGGAAAGGAAATCAGTGGTGTCAGCTTAAGCTAATAATTTGAACAGCTGGGTTTATTTTTAAAGGATAACGCTTTCAGTTTCATTTGCCGCTCAAGTCAACAATTTTACCGGTGGAGTTTCGCAATGGAATTTGCTCTTCATGCTCCCCTGAGAATGGACATCTGCTGGATATTTCCGAATGGGGGTGGGGGGTGGGAAGTGGCAAAAAACTTTTGATAAGCAAATTATAGCGATGCTCGTATTTCCAGACAGTCACATGTAGATATAATAGCAGAGTATGAGTCGCACTCTGGTAATTGAACCATCTGTACTGTTACAATATCGTAGTCTCTAAAGCCTTGGCAAAAGGCCCATGATAGTCAATGATAGTTAATGATTGTTTAAACCCTCGCGCTCCCGTTCGACTTCCAACTACCACGCACTATCATCGACTATCATCGATTACCATGCACTTTCAGAATGTTCAAATTTTCCATGATAGTCGATGATAGTTTTTTCCTGTTTGACCACGCACTCATGACAGTTGATGATAGCTGATGAATGTTGATAGTTAAGGGAGAATATGAGTTCTTAAACTATCAACGACTATCATGCAGCGTTTGACCAAGGCTTTTCGTAAAACGCAATGGACAACTGAGTCGAAATGCAGGACTCAAGAATTAAGTTGGTATGTCTATTTGAGACCGGTAAGCCATAAATGCAATTAAATTTAAGTTTAAAAGCAATTACATTTAAGCTTATTTCTCTCGCTCATATATTCCCAGATCTGGCTTTTCTTGACAACAGGTAGGTGAAGGTCGCTGACGTTCTTATAACATGCAGTTGGAAGTTTACCAAAACACGACGCCGACGTAAAGGACGACGCGGCCTTACATTTTTCTTCCAACAAAAAAAACCGGAATAATTTGTTGTCCCTATAGTATTCTTTACGGCGTCCTGGCGCCACACAAGACGTGAGGATGAGCATTTCTACGTTTTAAAGGCGACGGCGGCTCTCCTTGGGCTGTATAAAACGACAAACATTGACTAACCAGAACTGCTTGTAAGCGTTTGCGAGAAAGAAAAAGAGCATCCTAAGTTAAGTATGTACGATTTGCTTCGGTGCCGTAGAATTTAAAGCACTTTGTTTACTGGCGTCGGCGTTGCAGCTTTCGTAAACTCTCTATTAAGAAAGAGGACAGGAGTTATAGGGGACTGTGGGAGAGGGAAGGCACTTGTTGCAATCGACTGTGACCCTGAGGGTGATTCTGAAATAGGATTGAAACTGGTAATGTGGATGGTTTGCACGTGACGTCATGGCGGCCATGTTGGTGGACTGTGAACTAAAGAATCTCACTAACTTCTTTTGTACGTGGTACCAACATGGCAGCAACTTCGTCGTCTTTTAAATCTCACGGGACTGGTTGTCAAACATCTATTCTCATGGCTATGCTTGAAGGTATTGTGACGAGAACGTCTTGTGACAGTATCATCTGTTACAGATGTAAGACTTCTGTCAACTACGTAAGAGGTGGTAAGTCTAAATTATCCTACAGTGGTACAATGGCTTGTAACTCATTACACAGTGAGTTGAAAATCACCACACAGTTTCCCATAATATTAAACTTAAAAACTTGTTTATCCATCTGAATCTGAAAGGTTGACCATATGTGTAAGTTTTACTGAATGCTCGACACTAATCTGGTTCATGTGGGAGCTTGGTAAATATCAGACGACCAACGTACGTTCGTCAAGCTCGTAACCTCAGAAGAACGATTTCTGAGCCCAAGACGTAAATCGAACCGGCAACCTTCTGACCAAGACTCGGATGGCGAGCTAAGATACAGGTTCGTCATATGTACTGCCTAAGCGGGTCACGATATGATTATAATGATGGAATACTAAATGCTGAATACTAATCTGGTTCATGCGCCAGATCAGTGAACCAGATTAGTGTTCAGCATTTAGTATTTCCATCATTATCATCATATCGTGACTTCCACTTGGGCAGTACATAGGACGAGCTTGCACCTCAGCTCACCATCTGAGTCTTGGTAGCTCAATGGTTAGAGCGTCTCACCAGTCATCAGAAGGTTGCAGGTTCGATTCCCGTCTGGGGTTCAGAAATCGTTTTTCTGCCAGATAACGAGCTTGACGAACGTTCGTTGGGCTGATATTTAAATTTTCTTGTGTCGTCTGAAATCATGTGGTTAAATGTACTTGATATAATAAGACTTTTAGAAATGTTTCTGACGCATGCTAGTGGGTGTTTCTGCAAGGTTAGAAGTACTCAAAGAAAGACCTTTGGACATATGAATCAAAACTGACGCATCAAAACAGGAACTACCTTAAACAAAACACGTATAAAAAGTGTCTTTTGGTAGTATTGTCGAAAATATTTGAACCACACAACGGTACTTGGCTGCCGAAGTACCTGAAAAATACACTACAATTTCAAGAGACAACTCTTTCATAAGAGCAAAGTGGCTTCATGTTATAGGGAAACTTTTAATGAATGGCTGTCACTCTAAATGTCTGAATTTCTTGCCCTTGTTTTGACAGTTAGCTCCACTAATATGGTTTAAATATATCATAAATCATGCGAAATATTCAAGACTTTTAAGTGTCAATTTAAATAATCACCAAAATGGGAAAACAGACTTGGAAGGTAAAAAAAATAGAACAAACAGGAAGCCTCCTCCCCAACAAATGAGGCCACCGGAGGGCACAAGATTATGGGATGATGCCCATCATTCGTTATCGTAGATACCACATAAACAAACCGATCAACTATTCTAATTACTAGTAAAATCAAAGGCAGTGGCCTTTAAACCGTAAATATGACCAATTTCCTTTAAGGAGATTCTTTCAAAGTTTAATTGTCGCATATTAGTTGTCGTAGTGAATTACTTTGATAATTACTTTTACACCAACTAATACTTATTTTCATTAAAGTACGTGTTTCCTTAAACCCCCCAACGTTTAGCTTTCAAAGCGACGAATTTTTATCTCAGCGGAAAAACCTTCAGGCACACGAAATGGTAGCAATCAATTCTCCGACCAGTAAATTGACTAGAAACCGCGGAATGTGAACGACGAAGACCACTTTAGCTAAAAAAAAATAAACTCTTCTCGATTGATTTTCCAGATAACAATTTGGCATATACAAGAACATGTTTTCTCGTCAAAAGATGTCTGGTGTGATTAATCTTAAGTGTAACTCCTCCGGTAGAGTAAAGGAGCAGCTTGGAAACGTTATCCTGGTCACAGAAAATGGCTTGAAAAGACGTAAAAATTCTCAACAAAACTTACTCATATTAAATGCTGAAAAAAAAGTTGGTTCATGTGGGAGTTTGGTAATATATCAGACGACCATCGAACGTTCGTCAAGCTCGTAATCTCAGGAAAACGATTTCTGAGCCCTGTCTTGGAGCTATTTCAATCATTATCATATCGTGGCTTCATTTGACAAACCTGCACCTTAGCTCACCATGTGAGTCTTGGTAGCTGAATGATTACAGCGTCTCACCGTTCATCAGAACGTTGCGGGTTCGATTCCCGTCTAGGGCTCAGAAATCGTTTTTCTGAGATAACGAACGTTCGCTTGTCGTCTGAAAACTTAGTTAAGCGTCTGGTCTTACATTGACTCACAGATACTTCAATAAATCTCCAAAGTGATTAAGATGTTGCCAGAGCCATGTGAGACATATATCTATCAGACAAGAAGTCGTGCCAAGAAAAAATAGACAAAGAAAAATAAGGAGGATTTGCAGAAATAATTCCACTTCCTGCCTTTTGTTTTGAGGAATGTTTTTTTATTTGGCCAACTCGCGGATTTTCTACCCGTAAAATTGTTTCTGGCAGCAATCCCAGCTGTCCGAATTCACACACTGGCGAACATGCACGATTGCATGTCTCCCGAGTTATTCATCTTCGAACTTTTTAAACCATCCACGCTATTCTTAATCGGGGAAAAATTCACACACGACAACTTTATAGCGTGGAAAAGACTTGGCTCGGGATGGACTTATTTTTGGTTGCCTAACTTATGAGCTCCCTACAAAAATTCTTCTTAGCTGCAGTTCTGGCTGGTTTAGGTACACGTGCCTCTCACCGCTGTGACAAAGGTTCTATTCCTGGCTTCGTATAGTTTTCTAATTATAGTTTCTTTCGGTCACATGTGTGACTGTTCGGTCACATTTCGGTCACATGAGTGTTGTCCAGTTTGACTCTACCAGGTACCACAGGTTTTCTATTACAACTCTGGGCCGGGGGGTTGTTTAACGGACGATTAGCTTTAATCCAGGATTAGTGAAAACTTTCTGGATAAAATACTGCTAATGTAGGGAAGAATGTTCAAAGTTTTCTGTTCATATATCATGCAAGTTTAGAAAGGTTTTATCCTAGAAAGTTTTAACTGAAGTCATCAAACAGAACATCCCAAACAAAGGAGCCGATTAAATTTTATCCCAGGGTTAGTGGTAATCGTCCTCTGAACAACTTCGCCCTGATTTCGTCCTGTACTAAAACTATACACATGACGGCATGAGCGGTGGCTCTCACTGGACCTCTCGGGAGAACAGCTTGGGGAAGTTGATTGGGTTATCCAGCCAGGTGACCTGGAAACACGAAAGTGGACTGGGACTAGTTGTCAAATAGAAATCCATTCTTAATCTTTTATTAGTTAATATCTAATGAACTATACAAAATTCTGTTCTCAAATTCATAGTGGAAATACCTTTCCCTTTAATGAATACTCACACAAAGTTTCAAACAGTTTCACAAAAGACACAGAACGTTACAACTGATTAAAGATAAGAAACTGGATTTTTATTGTGCTGCTAGTCCCAGGCCTTTTGCTCGCGGTTACCAAAGGATGATTACCGCTAATCCTGGGTTAAAATGTAATCGACTCTTTTGTTTGGCATGTTCTGCTTAGTAATTTTAGTTGAAACTTTCTGGAAGAAAACCTTTCTATATTTGAATGATATCTAAACAGAAAACATTAAAAATCCTTTCCTGCATTTGGAGTATTTCATCCACAAAGTTTTCACTAATCCTCGATTAACGTAATCGTCTTTCGAACAACCGGGCCCAGGAGTCTAAATAAAGAAATCTTAACCTTTGCATTTGTGACTGTGCATATCTACGGCCTAATTAATCTCCGGATTATTTATCAGGTTGTTTTAGGTCAATCCACTTACGACGCTTTCTGTGTGATATCTTCATTGAAGACACAGAGAGGACTCCAACGTGAAGATCAACCGTAAACCTTTTTTCCAACTATAGAGGAAGAAGTGACAAATCCCAAATCTAAAAGCGCAAGGGCGGATGGACCGGTTTGGGTGGGACTCTGGTGAGACTCTGAACAAGTAAACTTCTGTCTCCTTTAGGGGGGTTCTCTCGACTTTCGGGAGGACCTAGACCCTCACCAAGTGTTTGTCATGGCATCCGAAGTTCTTCGACAGTAGGAGAAGATCAAAACTGATATTTATCATAGGTATGGAATACCATAGCACCTGGTCAGGACGGAAAAAACGCAATGGACCAGATGTCTAAAATATCAGCCAATGAGAGGATGTGGGAACGCTGCAAAAGTTGTGATCAGAATCGTCTACAGATCGAGAGAGAATAGACCAATTTCATAAATACCACAATGAATCGGTAAACACGCATAGCCTCAAATTCACTCTTTTGATCTTTACTGAGCAAACACAAAAGCTCAGCAAAATGGGTGAACATAAATTGGATTCAAAAGAATGAAGTTCAGGCTATGCGTGTATGATAATGCATTGTGGTATTTATGCAACTGATCAAAACACTTGGCTGATTTTTCGCCAAGTATCTACTAACTAATTGGTTTAACTAGGCTGATGGTTTAAATTGCTTCGTTGCTTTCGTATCTTAACCATTTTCTTGTAAATGCAGTTTTTGCTATGACTAAAAAATCCTGTACAGAGGTAGCGTAAACCCTTTTAAGCTTCATGGTTTCTTTCGGGGTTCTTCCTCACCTGTATACAAATTTCTCTTAATATGTCACGATTGATATACTTTGGTGGCAAACAAATCGATTTTATTATCTTCTGATGACTTGAAGTTATATGGGATGAACTTTGTAAGTGGGATAAAAACTGTTGCAATATATTGCGTCTTGTGGCGCACAAATTCTGGGTGAAGTTGCCTTAGACTTGGTACATAAATCTTTATCGTTGCAACTACATAGGTTTCCCCCCTCTGCTTTCATGAGTGTAGGGACAATTGCCTCCCCTGCACTGCTTGCTACGCCGATGTTTGATAATTTTTTGTGTTTTGATCTCAGTATCCAGACACGGAAATCCATTTGCTAGTTCTCTAATAATGACATCCAAATCTTGAGTATCCCAGTGACTATCAGATGACTAGAGGACGTTCGTCATTTTATAACTATCATCATAAAATGAGCCTCGAACCACCAACTCGACACTTTTCTATTTCCATTAGTTTCCCACGCCGCGTGAGAGAGCTTTTGGGATTATTAAATCTAATTCTAAAAGCATTAATCGAATTTCTTACATATTACATACGTCATACAGCACCTGCCGAACTACACTTAAAAGAACAGTGATATAAAAATTAGAGTGCTGCGTCGGCAGTATTGAATGGCTGTGTAGATAGTCAAAAGGTTTGAGAAACTGCCAGAACATAAGAATGATTAAACTGACGTTTCGGGCGAAGGCCCTTCGTGAGGGCCTTCGCTCGACCATTCTTATGTTCCGGCAGTTTCTCAAACCTTTTGACTATCTACACTTAAAAGAACAACAGGTAACATAAGACTAATCCCTGGTCTATCTAAAAATTTATCACCACGTAAAGAACCTCACAAATCTCGCACATTAGCTGTCCGGCATTAATGTATAATTACCTTTTTTCATTTTAATTCCTTCTCACCTGATTTTAATCGTTTCTGATTGGTTCTTTTACTTTGGATTTTCCTTGAACCCAAATCAAAGGAGAACACAAGCCATCGCAAGTTTTAGCTCGTGTCTCGTTTGACCGCCAACTTGCGACGGCTTGCGACGAATTTGAGTTTGTTCAAATTTCACGTCAAATTTGACATCTTTAAAAGCCATTCTCAAACGGATTATGAAGAGAAAAACTCAAAGAAAAATGGTAACTAAAGTTCTGGCTTGATACAGGCTTTAAATACAGGCTCAAGTACGATATGTGTGGTATTTAGGAAAAATACCACATTTTTTATTCGGAAAAAAATATCATACCTGGAATATCTCGGTGAGAAAACATATTTTCGAGTCGTAATGCCGATTGAGATTGAATTAATAGGTAGTTCCACTTGTTACGCACTCGCCGCATCATGAATATTTCCCCAAACACAACTGCGATTTTTGATTCTTCCCATACTCAATAGTAATTCATGACTTCTTGCAGTCAATCCACGATTGCATGTATAACACATCACATGTGTACATTTTGCTACCCAGCGAACAAATGTAAGGAAACTCCTAATGATTTGGATCAGGTTTCTTAATCTACATATTCAAATCAATTAAACACCAATTGTTTTGCTTCACGTTGAATGTATACAGCTACAAACACAGCAATGTGAATTACACTTGTTTGAGAAACTCGTTTATCGTGTTTCATCAGGCACTCCGAAGGCAAAGAGTTGAAAACTAATGTTTGGAATGCCAGATGAAACACTCAAACTCGTGCTTCAACTATTACTTCTCAGACAGTGAAATTTGCTTCACTGATTTCATTATTTTCTTTAACCTAGCTCGAACAATTGACGGACCGATCAAGTTTTTTTTGTTTTTTTTTAGATATTTATGTATGCATTATTGAATTAAACACGAGCAATGTAGTCTATGCAGAATCTGAATTAATCAGAATTATCCTTCTCTGATAAGACAAAAAAATACAGACACCTGCTTTTCGGAAACAACGTTTGGATCTCGGTGAAAAGATCAAATATTGAAGTCATTATAAGCACTTCTGTTTTAAGATTTTTCACGATTTCAGTAGTGTGTTGATGTACGTTTTGTCGTACAGTAGTTATTTCTTTAACCTTAAATATAGTTATTCAAGCGCGGAAAATTAGAAATTGTGATCCACCTTGTACATTACGTTTTGGCAAATGCAATGCCAAATGGTTCAAACAAAACAGTGGTTCAGAAAAACCGAAACTGTCGCCTGCAACTTCGTTGGGCCATGAACCACTTTTTCACGTCTTCCACTGTTTACATCGCTTTCTTAAACAACGGAGCTTTGCAGGCCAAAAGCGAGAAAAAACACCTGGCCGAAGTACATGAATATTTTACAAAAACAGGTTTAGAGAACACACTATACCAGTTAGGTTGAGTTGAAAT
The DNA here is from genome assembly GCA_036872915.1 of Nanipora kamurai. NCBI lineage: Eukaryota > Metazoa > Cnidaria > Anthozoa > Scleralcyonacea > Helioporidae > Nanipora > Nanipora kamurai. The sequence continues at coordinate 292,067 of JBAHVQ010000511.1, forward strand.
ATCTACTTAAAAAGGAACAGACATTTATACGTAAAAATACTTACAGATAGACAAAGCACATTGAAAATGCCACGTAGTTGGAGTTTATAACAGTCCCGGTCACCTGTGAATGAAATAATGAGCGATGTAAACAAAACTGCAATTATGTCAGTAACTGCAACGAGACCATTAACGTTTTGCTCTCACTAGCTGTTCAAGCTTGGATTAGCCTGCAGTGCAGGCGACCGCAGAACGCCTGCACTGCAGGCTTAGACTGTGAGCTTCAGATGGGACTCAATCCTACGACCGTCTACATAAGTTTTCTGAGTCCTTGACGGGAATTGAATCCATAATCTTCTGGGCTTGGTTGGAAAACCTCCTATAAGCACGAGTTACTGTGCGGATAAATAGCAATTAAATTTAAAAAAGTGATTACAAAGGTTATACAAACATTACTCAGCGCGAGTATGACACGAATTTAACAAAATAGTCCTGGAAGTTCTCATTTCATTTGTCTAAATCATAACAAATCATAACAAATGAAATCTCATGACAATGATTTGTTCAACGTGATTTAACCACGCTCTTTACTCAACAGTACTTTACTCAATAGTACGAATTTAACAAAATAGTCCTGGAAGTTCTCATTTCATTTGTCTAAATCATAACAAATCATAACAAATGAAATCTCGTGACAATGATTTGTTAACCACGCTCTTTACTCAACAGTACTAGAAAGTTATTATTACGATTATAAATCTCGTGACAATGATTTAACCACGCTCTTTACTCAACAGTACTAGAAAGTTATTATTACGATTATAATGTTAACTGTAGTTAAAGCTGTCACCTTTTTATATACAAGTTGCCGTTATGCTCATATCGTTGAGTTACATGGATTTAAATGGCCACTGAAGACGATGGATACCGACGGATTTAAGCTGGTTAGTGATGATGTAATGTACATATTACATCAATCTATGTTGTTTAGTGGAAAATGTCATCGGTCAATGATGTAATATATGGCAGGTTAATGATGTAATCCATCTATTACATCACTCTAAGTCACCTTGTAGAAAATAGGGTTGGTTCATGATTTGTACACGATGATAAAACCAATTGCTATCACCAAACTGCCATACTCTCCTCATTACATCACCTCTAGTCAGTTAGCTAACTTAAACCCTTTACTAACACGTACTGAATTTTAAACCCAATTAAACTTGTTTCTACTTAGTGCAACCTGGTACAAGTAGGAGTTAGTCAACAATGACAAGCAAGCGAAAACTTTCACTACAATTCTCATTTTGGTTAGTGCTCGAGTGTGTCGATCCCAACGATGACAAAAATAATCAAATGATTGGGTGGTTGCGAGCATTGATCACAGACAGAACAATAAAACGAGTCCCAAACTAAGTTTGAAGATTACAGATGCCATTGCAATAACCTGTGTTCGTGTGTTGTTGTTATTTTGTGTAGTCGCTTCCCAAATCGCGACTAGTGTGTTTCAAACAGTCCCGCGACTCGTGCGACTACGCTTGGTCGCCGTGATCGCGCGACCTTGGCGACTGCCTGGTGTGTTCCAGGCAGGGCCGCCGAGAGAATGTGCAGGGCCCGGGGCAATTTTTTTCGTGGGCTCCTAAGACGTCATAGGGGCATTTATTTAGTAGTATTTCAAAAACAACAAGCAGAACTAAAAACGCTAACTTGACAGGGGCCCCAAGTTTCAAAAAATTATGTGAACATGGGCCCCTAAGACTGCTCCGACATTTAGTCGGAGCATTGCTCAATTATGGGCGGTCTCTCAACTTGGGGCCCCTAGTAAGATGAGGGTCCGGGGAAAGTTGCCGCCCCTTGCCCGCCACTCGGCGACCCTGGATCCAGGCTCAACTGTACATAATTAAATCAAATAAAAATTACAGTATACATGGCGTCCCAAGTTCAGTTGCTGGAGGCTCCCATGACGTTTGTTTTATGACTTCTAAACCTCCCGCAGTTCTCCTAAGACGACTGTAGTCTCAGGGTAAATTCAATCTTAAGCGACAGCTTTTCTCCCTTCGCGAGTTGAAGTCGTCCCAAAGACGTGAAAATCGTCTGATCGGCGTTGTATATACAGAATGACGATGGTGCAGAGAATACTCCAGAGACTTAAAATTATTCTATTTGTTTTGGATGAAAAATCTTTTGTTTGAACGATATGATCGTCCTTGAAGTTGACGTCGTAGATCTTAAAGTCTTTAATATCAGTTATCCTACTCCTAAAGGTAATATGAAACTACTGTATAAAAGAATTCGCCTAAAAGAACTCGCCTCCAGTCTCTGGAGGCTCGATAGCCTACAGGGTAATCAACAGGTAGAGCGGTCGACTGCTCTAATCCTGCTCGAGTCAACTTTTTCAGTTGACTTCAGCAGTGTAGGTTAATTATGAATTTATCGTTTTATCCTACTCCTAAGTTCTAGCAGTTTCCCAACCTTTTGATTCTCTACAAGCAGTTCAAAACTGCCTACGTATCACTTTACTTTTATAACTTTACTCAAAATACCTATTCGTAAGTGGCAAGGCTTATTGAGTAAAGCTTCCGCATTAGTACAAGAGAGGTACAGTTCACGATGAAAGAGTGATAGCATTTGCACGAGAAGAAAATGGCTTAAATTTGTCGCCCGATCAGCGTCTATTCGCCGGCTAGAAAGCTGTACCCAATTACAAACTCGAAATAAGCGTTCTCTATCTAATTTACGAACGGGAGAAATGTAGTGATGGATATAACGAGTAATATCTACCTTTTTAATATCTTTCGAACGTCCTTAAGTCTATTGTGGATGACCTGCTGCAGATGACTCCGTATGTTGTTTACAAAATCTCCGCGTCTTCTTTTGACTTTAATGATGTTTTTCACACACAACACAATTGTCATCTCAGCATATTTTGAATAACAATTGATCTGGCTTTGTGGGATGAAATTATGGCAACATAAACCTTTGAAAAAAAACAATTCATCAGGACTTATCAAATATAAATGAACTTAAACCCTGGCCAAGCCGAGATAATACTCGCCAAATCGAGCGGGATATTGTTGTTCGGGTTTTTTTGTAGTTTAACTCCTTCCTGTCCATATAGATCCTCAGTGACCTATGGAGACTTTAGTATTTAACTCTGACTAATGCCAGACGATTTTACTCGTCAAGGGGAAAGTTCTCGGACAGGGTAGAGTTAAGACGTGTTTTTTGTCAAGTAATTATTCAGCAAAGTAACATGAACAGACAAGAGTGCCCCCAAGCACCCACAAACATTAAAACAAGATGACAGTTGAGTACATTATTAGTTGAAAATTAAGTCGTTGTGGAAGATGCTTCAACTGGTGGGGACAGAACTCTTCACATTAGGTAGGTCTCTCTTTGATGAGTAAGATCATCTTGGGTAAGTCAGACTCTCTTTCAAATGGATTTCTTCATTATATCAAGGTAATGTGGCATAATGTATTTCATTTTATCGTGTTTATTTGACCCAAACACGCACAAGGCTTTCGGAACGGGACTGACACGCCCCAGAACACGGTTTTTAACGATGTAATTCTGTAATTTGATCGCTTCCCAATAGATCTTCGTTCAAAAATGTTCACTAAAATCCCTGAAACCGTTATAAACGTTCTTCGTGACCATTATTCTTAAGACCAGAAACTAACTTGCTCGTGAAACGTTTCTTAATTTTAACTGTAAGATCTTAAACTTCGTAAATTGCATGGTCAGTTGACAGATCAAGCAGTGCGCACACAAAACTTTGGACACATTACAAATCATGACATTTGTTAGAATTGCAAGAATATGGTTTTAGTATTTAGTTGCTCTCGTGTAAGTCAAAAGGAAGATAGGATTTGATGAAGTGAAGCTCAGCAAAACACAGCAATTATATTTACTCAATCAAAAAGTGCTGCGCTAAGTCCACGGCAGGATATCAAATTAGGAAATCCGATACTTCAGACTCGTCATCAACAGCTGAAGGGGTTTTTTACGTGAAAGGTGCGCCTAGCTAGTAGCATTTAGATTGGCTTTTGGTCGTTAAAGACAACTGCAGACAAAGCAAGAGCAACATGGTAAAGGGGCTGAAAAATTTCCTGTGCTGCTGCGAGCTGGTCACTGGATGCACCATAATTTCCATATTGAATATAGTAAGTCGAGATTTGATGACAGTCTTCATTTCGTTCCTAGTTTATCACGACCGCTAATTCCGAGTTTCTCCTAAAAGTCAAGTATATAGCTTCAAAATTCACAGCAACAAAGTTATGCTATGTTCTTCATATAAAGTAAAGCTACCAGGTTGGACCAAAACTAAGGTAGGCAAAGCAAAACAGTGCAAATGAAACCTGAAGTGGTATATTCCTACAGCATCTCCATCGATTAATTAGTGTAAATAAAATTCTCCATAACCACAGACAAAAGCGAAAGTGGGTTACTGGGGACTCAGTAGCTCAAACCATTTAGGAATTATAGCAGTTCGTCACTGGGATATTCACTGCAGCACCTTTACAGAAGTGAGACCTCTAGAAGTCAACATCTGCGAAAGCTGTCACTAGTTTATCATGTATCAGAAACCTCTCGCTTCAAGGATTTTCATAGTTATTACGTCTTGAGTTTGGTCTACATGCAAGTATAGTACTACCTGTACATGGTCGGGTTAGTTAAGGTTCAATGCAATAATTCCAGACATTAATCTTCGTCAGTTTGCATGGCGAATACTATTTGTGGTATACTCCATATATTCATCGATGCTCTGGACGGGACAAAAGCTTAGCTGGTAATAAATGTAAATCGTGTATACTACAAAAACAGTATTGAATTAATTCCGTGCCCGTTTATATGAGAGGAATACATGACAATGTTTATAATATCGGGTTCCTTAAAGTTAAGATTCTTTGGCCAAATTCCACATAAACATAAATTTCCAGCAGCCCTTCCACTTTCCTCTTTACTAACTATGGGCCTTCTCAGTACCTCAAAAACCATTACTGGCCAGCAGTTATTACTGGCTAGCTATTATTTTGAAGTCTAGTCCAGGTAACTGGCAGAACATCGTCAAAGCACACCTTAGTTCGTTTGATCGTACTTGTTTTTCTCATGTCGATTTGGGTGAAAACGAAACAATAGAAAAAGGTCAAGTGGGGAATCCCTGTGAACTTCATCAAGAACAAAGGGATAATATTTAAAGTTGTTAAATCTGCGTGTACAGAAAGCTAACCACTTTGAATCTTTATCTGACTGGGTCATTTCTGTGATATTGTTCGACAAATTAAGTCAATATATAAGACATCATTGAGAAGTATTCTCAATGAGATAGCTCTTTCTGATCTGTTTGTAATTCGAGAATCTCTTGTAATTCAACCCAAGTCCCCAACCTCGAGTACTTTCCCCAAATTTATAAAAGCTTAATTAAAATGCGACCTTTCACAAGATTAATTCTCTGACTGTTTATTACGGTAAAGCCTTTTCCATCTCAACAACACCTTACACCGTTCAATACATCGTCTCTGTAGGCGTAATTTCGGAAATGCTTCCATGTGATCATGTCTTACGAGTTGCTTGGTCTTTTACGTAACTATATTAAACGATTTGAACCTGAGAGAATCGTGACATGTTTGTGCAAGTTGATCGTCCAGGTCAGTGTAGTCTTGAGAAAGACTGTTGGTGGAATTGACTGAAGTTTCGATGGCCTTAGCGGCGGTCATGACTGTTAGTGGAAGTCATTTCCACCAACAGTCTTTCTCAAGACAGCACTAACCTGGACGATCAACTTCCACAAACATGTCACGATATTAAACGAACTGATAATGAAATGAAAATAGACTGATGCCATCTTCAGACATTATTCAGGTTACATTTCTTTCTTTATCTCTTTAAATTTTCAGATGTTTATGGTATGTAGTTTTTTCCTCTGTCACAGAAATCATACCACATTTTATTACCCAATGAGATGCGACAATTTCATATTAAGACAATCACATTAACGAGCTCCATGACTTATATCCAATCAGAATAAAAAAAACAAGACTGCTTATAATCATCCAATCAGTGTAAATCACGCCATGACTTCTTACCCTATTGGACGAAAACATGGCTTGCTTATTTACACAGTAAACCAAACAGTGCAAGTCATGCTATGACCCTATCAAAGAAAACCCGTGCCAACCAGTCAACGCAAACAAGACTACGTTTCCTCATCGAATCGTAAGGGGAATTCAGTTCATCGATTCACTTAAACATGAATTTTTTTCCCAGTAAATTACAGAACGATATTTTATATATAAATTACATAAACGGCGCATGCATTAAGAACTCGGATAAAAGAACATAAACAAGCTTTGGTTGTCAGCGATAAAAACCCTTTAGTTGCGGAACATCATCGTGCCACAAAACATGAATTTGATTTTGAAAATGTAAGGATTCTTCATATGTACTGGTTCGTCATATATACTGCTCACGACTTCCGCTTAGGCAGTACACATGACGAACCTACACCTTGGCTAACCATCTGAGTCTTAGTAGCTCAATGGTTAGAGCATCTCACCCGGTCATCAGAAGGTTGCAGGTTTGATTGCCGTCTGGGGCTTAAAACCATTTTTCTGAGGAAACGAGCTTGACTAACGTCCGTTGGTCGTGTCCTATATACCAAGCTCCCACACGAACCAGATTAGTGTTCATCATTTAGTAATGAACGTTATACATGCGCCTGATATTTACTCTTCTCTTGACTCTGAGGATGACCGCCACCAAAGCCGTAGAAACGTCAGTCACTTTCACCAACAGTCTTTCTCAAGACTACACTAACCTGGACGATCAACTTCCATAAACATGTTTACGGATTTTTTCAAATCTACTTAAGGTGGCTCCCTACAGTTTCTATTTCTACAGCACATAATTTGTACGGTCTCCATTTATGGGCACTTCTACCTTTAAAATAGTTGTAAGTTCGGTACAAAGTGTAGAAGAAGCATGATAAACATGAAATATGTCGATTTGTGCAATTTTCGATTATTAAGACGGTAGCAATAACGTTGGAACATTTTGGATTCTAAAAAGTTTTGTCTAACGAAAATCTAAAATTTTGAAAATTAGATAAGTTATTGATCTCACTGCTTGCTTTAATTACCAAGTTTAAAAGAAATTCATCGAAGCAAGCGTCCAAAAATTTCACATTTGAAGTGACGCGAGTGGTGTTGTTGTGATAGAATAACGATTCGACAAGATCGCTATCTATGCATGCGTGCCCAGCTACATTTAGTTACCAGTCTCCTATTAAAAATTACCCTAGGGAGCCTTACGGCCTTCGTAGCTCAGTTGGCAGAGCACTGCACTAGATTCGCAGGGTCGCGGGTTCGATTCCGAGCCGGAGGCCCTGGAGTTGCATTTTTCGCAACTGGTCCCGGTTGGGTCTCAAAAATATATCATTCTGACACCTAAAAATTTCCGTCACCCTACATCAATATCACTTCATATTACTGAGTGTCAATGCCAAATATTCCTCTATATAGTATTTTGGTCTTAACTCCTTTAATAATCAGGCTTGTATCAAATCCATTAATAAAACAATTTTTGGACAACTAGGGAACGTTTTTCAAGCTTGCAATCTCAGAAAAACAATTTCTGCACCCTAGATGGGAATCGAACCTGCAACCTTCTGATGACTGATGAGAAGAAGGTTGTGGGTTTAATTCCTGCCCAGCGCTCAGAAATCATTATCTGAGATAATGAGCTTGACAAAGGTTCACTAGTCATCTGATACATTCCAAGCTCCCACATGAGCCAAATTTCTCCACAGATATCAATTTCTGGGCCCCAGACAGGAATCCAAAATGAAACCTTACAATGACCTTTACAATGCCCTAACCATTGACCTACCATGATGGTGAACCAAGGAGCTGCCCTGTAATAAGTGCTGCCTAAGCAGAAGTGATGATATGATAATTATGGGTACAACCTGAGCATTAAACACCAATGTGTGCATGTGGGATCTTGATGTGGACACTTCCACATTGCTACAGTAACATTCAGAATACATATCATACATTAATTTCTTTTGTTGTTGGTCCATGAATATTATTATCAATAAGTTTGAGAAATTAATGTTTAGTTTCAATAGTTAAGCAGCATGTTGATAAACCAACAGATCCTTGGGGAAGTTACAGCACTTGTTGCAGATTACAACTATACAAACATAAATGAACCTTAATTGATTGAGGGTAATTGTGTTCAGATTCTAGGTTTTTATGCCATCGCTTTCACCATGGGAAACCGCACCGATACAGATGATAAATATTGGAGAGAAATTGAGGAGAAAGATTCACTGAGCCTTTCTGAAGATGATATTGTTGGTAAGAAAAAAAGCAACACCATGATATATGATGACACTCACTATACTTAATGCTGAACACAAATTCAGTTCATGTGGGAACTTGGAAAATATCAGACAACTAGTGAATGTTTGTCAAGCTTGTTTACTCAAAAAAACGATTTCTGAGCCCTGGACAGGAATCAAACTTGCATCCTTCTGACGACTGGTGAGATGCTCTAACCATTGAGCTGCCATGACTCAGATGATGAGCTAAGGTACAGGTTTGTTGTATGTACTGCCTAAGCAGAAGTCACAAAGTTTGATTACTTTCTAGGGCTCAGAAATTGTTTTTCTGAGATAACAAGCTTGACAAACATTCACTAATCGTATGACACTCACTATATTATGTCACTATGCTAGTATTGCCACAGACTGTTGTCTAATTGATGATGATGATCACCATCATCATCATCAATGTTCTCACCATCAACATCATTATGATCATCATCATCACCACAATCATCATCATCACCACAATCATTGTCAGCATAATCACCACCATAATCATTGTCAGCATAATCACCACCATAATCATCATCATCACCACAATCATCACCATCATAATCACCACCACAATCATCCTCATCACCACAATCATCACCATCATAATCACCACCACAATCATCATCACCACCACAATCATCCTCATCACCACAATCATCACCATCATAATCACCACCACAATCATCACTATCACCACAATCATCACCATCATAATCACCACCACAATCATCACTATCACCACAATCATCATCAACATCATTGTGATCATCATCATTAAACATTCAAATTGGCCATCCTGAAGGTGGAAGGGCAACTGGAAGTAGTCTTTCTTTAATATCAAGAATATTCTGTTTGATTTGCTGTAGCTTTACAAGTTCTAAGCAAGGTTGCCATGGTGTTTGACTTCTTTTTGGTTATCACCTCTGTTGCACTACTCATTGGAGCAACCATGGTAGGATATGTAAATTTTATTAAAATATACATTAAATGTTAAATGCAAAAAATTTTGTGTTTAAGTGAGAGCTTCACTAATGTGATTGTAGCCAAGATACAAACATTCTCCAAGCTTGTGTACTCACAAAAACAACTTTATAGCTCGTGACCAAGATACAAACATTCTCCAAGCTTGTGTACTCACAAAAACAACTTTATAGCTCGTGACCAAGATACAAAACCATAACTTTCTGATGACCTGTGAGAGCCTCTTATTGTTGAGTTGTCAAGACTCAGATATATAGCTAAGGACTAAATCCCATGATACTAAGAAATATTTTTTTTCTACCTTTAGGAAAAGAGATTATTAGTGAACATTTTCACACTGTTTGCTACACTGACTGTGGTATTTAATTCCTGTGCCCTTATTAGCTATAGAGTCTTGCTGGGAGAGGTTAGTCTAACATAGTTAGAATTGATTTCAGAAATAGTGCTTAAATAACTCATTCCTCAAAGTTGCCATTGACTTGTTAAACTCAAGGGGCTGTTTGCCAGAAAATTATCCCATATTTTTTTTGAAAATATTGACCTTACAGGGTGTAAAAAAGTACCAGATGGTTGCCAGAGGTGTTGTTAATTACTAAAACCTGGGCAGTACATTTACACTGTAATAACTGTCTTATTGACCACTTAACATCTTCCTTAGTACCACTGGTTTAGAATGATTCTTTGAATAAAAACCCAAAGGTTTTCCAGTTCACTGGACCACTTGCAACGCTCTGATGAACTGGAAATTCTTTGTTTTTATGCAAAGAAAACCCCAAACAAGCTGTACAGTACTATGGGAAACGTGAAAGTGCTCAACAGAATTCAAGTGATTGTGTTTTGAATTATTTGAGCTGTGTCATTTTAGTTAAGTCAATGAGATGACAGACAAGAAAGTAAGATGTGGATTAAGCAATTTTACATGCCCCAATGAATATGTCCTTTACTCGGGAAATAAGGTTTGCCCCTTCCAAAAATTAAGCTATTCTGATGGTTGCAATAGTTAACATTTCAAAACCAATCTCAGTATTGCCTCATATTAACAAGGGTTATCTGAATTCTAAATGTAATTGTCACCAGTAATGATAAAAAAATGTTGGTATTTTTGCTGGATATAGTTCAGGAAACCACTAAGAATAGTATTTCTAATAAATTACCAGACAACACAAACTCTGAATCTAGTTAAAATTTCAATTGCAAGTTTCAGCTGGCTTTGAGAAATCATGGGAACATAGAACAGTCATAAATTTTTCCAACATTTTTGTATTTTTGGTCATTTTAACCTGTTTACACATTTAGGCTCTGGTCCAAACAGTTTTAATAATTATTTGAATATCAGCTGAACATTTTTTTTGCAGTATTTCAATGAAATCATGACTCTTTTCCTATGCAAGCTTGTCTTGATGGTAAGTGTTGCATCTCAACATTAATCACATTCACACACAAATAATAAGTAGGAAAAGACACAATGCATGGATTAAGGCTTAGCAAAGGTCAAAGTGTTGATATAATTTTAAAATAAGCAACAGTCAACTATCAAACTTTTCTGAAAATTTGGTGTATTTCTATTTGCAGCCATATTTTGTAACTGTAACATACTCATTCACAAGACAAGATGAAGAAAAAATAAAAGCACAGGTATGTTTTCAAAGGAATCAACATTTCCTACATACCGTAAATGTACTTCATGGTAAAAGGCAAGAAGCAAAAGAAAAAATGGCTAAATTAAAGGGAAGATTGCAATATCATAGTATCATTCATACTTTATATTCCTTTATATAGAACAATCCAAGAAATCCAAATGTGATAATATGAGTAGAAGACAAGAAAAGAATGGACAACAGAAGGATCAGCACTGCAATAAAACTATTGTGCAATGATTCAGTCAGAAAGGATTGATCAGTTAGTCAATCAGTTAATGTTATGTTGTAATACCATTATTCCAATATAGCAGGTTTTATATAAGGACTGTCAGTTGAACCTACTGAACATTATATTCAATTGCATAGTGTGTACAACAGTAAAAGGTGTAGGAAAAGTCACTGGTAATATATTTTATGTAGTTAATCACAGTTCTGGATATCATATTCAAAATATTAAATATCCTAATTAAAAAACTAAAACTTCAGCTGTTCTATCAAAATGTTTCAGTACAGGCTTAAGCTACTTGCTGGCTGCAGAAAAAAGGCAGTTTTGGAGGCTCCCATTTAGGTCATCTCCACTTCCCTCAGTAACCCACTGATTACTACTACTGGTATTGCAGTAGGGTCAGTGGAAAGAACTGTGCCAGATAGGTCAAACTTTTCACCATGAAACCTGCAGTACTTGGTAGAGTCTAACACAACACTCTTGACATGTTACCATGGTAACTTTACTCAGATGACTGCACTGACCTGGAGTTGATCCATAGTTAGAGGTGAAAGACATGCACCCTACCAATATATACACCATATATAGAGAGCTTTGTGTTTGGTAGAGTTGCCTGAATACACTTGGGCAAGTCTACATGTTCTTCCATGCAATCAAAACTTTTATTTTATAGAGTGCAATGGACACTTGGATAATCCAACATAAATCAGCTGGCAATTTTCCTGAAAATGCTGGAAAGGACGTACCCTCACTCACCTTAATGTAATCATCGAGGTATATCCACTCTTGGGGGGATGAATTCCCTCCAATCTCTACTTTCAGTAGGACCCTGATGTATGTCCAAGTAACCATAGAGATCATATATAAACTGAATGATATATATTATGATATATAAGATATCATATATACATGTACATATAAAACATCAAACTCAAACTAAAAAAGTGGAAGTTTAATACATTTCAGGGCTCAGCCCCCTCCTTTCTGAGGAAGGGGCTGAGCCTTGAAATGTATTAAAATATTTAATTCTTTTACTTTTTTGGTTTAATTTTGATGTTTTATGTAAATGTTTTCCTTTTGGTGGAGCTGGCTCTGGTCATATATATGCATGCTCTTCGTAAGTACAAAGAGCAATCACAGTTTCAAAATATAAATTATTATACAGTTACCAGTACTGTCTTAGAGAGATTAATGTAAAAATGATTATTTTTTTGTTTTTGGAAACAAGAAATGAGCGGGAAAACTCCATAATATACTACACCATTAAAAGTTAAGACTTCATGCAACCTTAGCTGCAGCCTTATAGATTTCCAATCATAAAAGTAGACCGTTCCGCCAGGAAATTGTCATTAACCTCACTCTATACAACGTGCAAAGAAAACTTCAGCGGGATATATAAGTTTGAACTCACCATTTTCAAGCGTTATTATCGATTCCAGTTTATGCACTAATTTCGAGCCTAAGCTGGGTTAAGGTCTTCCCAGTCCACTTTCATTCAAGTTTCAACAATATTCAAGCCCACAAAATACCATGTGATAGCTGTTTTCGAGAAAAACATGCTATCACGCATAGTTTGAAAACAACTTTAATAATCTCTTCGACTTCTGACGCGTTTCTGACGCGGTAGCCATTTGCAATTGCACATAAATTGTGATAAATTTCCGAAAGAAAGCCACGCGCAAGCGAGGCAAGTCCACGCAAAAATCACGAAAACGTGGAAACTTATTTTAATATTCACACCAATTTAATTTAAATACATTTAATCATTCAAGAAATGGGCATTACAGACTTGGTGGAAGACACAGTACCTGGCTTCTTTCATTAAAATCTATTTTAAAGGTGTTATGGATAGTGTACATAACATAATTATAAGTTATGATAATAATAATAATCATAATAACATAATTATGTAAATTGGATATCATTAGATCATTTAATAGATATCATTAATTTTTATGTCATCAATAGTCACATCAATACATCAGATCAGACAGAAAAAAATTGCAGTTTCTGCACATTAGACTTACCCCAATTGAAGAGTGTTTGTCATTTTTGGCACAACATTTGAAAACTTTGTTTTTCTCAGTACGTTCTTGGTATTCTCCAACAAAATGATTTGACTCATCTTTGAACTTCTTATTCACGGCCTGCACAGCAACCCTTGCCTTGAGAAGCTGAAGTAGCATAGACTTCAGGTCCCAAGGATGCAGGCTACTACACAGGATCACCTGCTGTAGTTCACAGTTTGTTTTATCTATTATGATAATCTATTCAATGCAAGATTGGTTGTTTTGTGTTAAAACAACTGTCCACATGAAGAAAAGCAGTGACACATTCAAAACTGATTTACCCAGAGGCCAGAAATAACTTTTTTCCCTTCAAAAATGCTGTAACCCGATTGAAGTTCTCTTTTAGCAATTAGTTTAACTAATAAAAAAATTAGTTTACAGTTTCTGTGAAATTGAATTTTCCTCAAGAATTCTCTCCTCAACATGTATTACAGGACAACTTTTTTCTCAGAAAGTTCTTGATTTCCATAATTTACTCATTTTTCATTCATGCTAAGCAAACGATTGAGAGCTGCATCAACATTACCACCACTTGCCACAAGAACAGATTTTATGACTTCCTCATCCATATCTGGAAACATATCTTTGATATTCTGAACATCGTTTGGCTGGATCTGTATGGGTGCTGGACGAGGTGCTACCTGCTGCGGAACAGCATATGGCATTGGTGGGTAATATACTTGAGGCGTAATTGTATAAGCCTGAGGGAAAATCATTAATGGGGCTGTTGGAACAGGTTCTGTTGTCTCCTGGAGATTAACAAACAAATATCACAATTAATCAATAATTTTGTTAAAACTTGGGTATCATAACTGCAGATAGACCAGATATAAACCCCTAATTTTTTACTCTCTCCTGTTGAGTTTTCATCCATGCTGCTTAGCTTTTTCCTGTGAGAAGTTTAAAATTGTAAATACACATTCTTGTTCCTACCATTCTACTTATAATTACTGACACACATTTGCAGTAGTACAGTGCAATCAATGAAATCTACCCACCCTGCAAGACATGATAATATTAACCATTCCTTCTTTGTCTTCTCCTTGTTTCCCACTTAGTGCATACCAGTCATCAACAGTTCCTCCATTGAAAACTTCCTCTTTTATTTTCACAAGACCCCAAGCAATTTGAGAATCAGCAGAAAATGCACACTGAAAAACAAAACAAACCAGCTGGGAAATTGAAATATTCATGGAGCAGCCTTGTCATACAGTACATGTATTTTGAAACTAAAAACAACATCTCCATACTGGTAACCATTGCTAGCCATGGGCACACTGAAGTGTTTAACTCTGGCTGATGTCAGATGATTTTATGGGCCTAAGGGAGACAGACGTCTGACTGCTGAGGGGTATCCACTACCTGTGTAAAACTTGCAACATGTTCTCAAGCCATTAAGAAAAAAAACTGATAAATTTTAAACTTAATGCACACCTGTTGCTGGGATAACTTTGGTGTATATTGCAGCTGATCCAATACTACAGTAAAACCTCACATGGTAACAACAACCTTACTGTGATATTTTGGCCTTCTGTTCCTCTAATTTCTCTTAGCTTTTGTTATTTTATTCTTTATTAATGTTATCAAAAACTTTTCAAGCTTACCTCATCAAATATTTCAACATAAATTGCATTGATACCTGCTGTCAGTGGACTAAAAAAAAAGCAAAAATATGTTTCAATTAATTCTTATAAAGGCTTTTTTTCTCTGTAAAGTACCAAGCAATTTTTTTCACCAGTAACAAATCAATCTGTGATCACTCAAAATCTAAATTTAAAATTACAGTGTAATATAAACATTTAAATTAAAATTTAAGTTTAAAATAAAACTACATTACAATTTAAACTAATGCCCAATTCAAATAGAACATTGTATTAAAATCCAGATCAATCTCTGTGAGAACATCAAAACTTTTTTCTTAGGGCCTGTTCATATGATCCGGGTAACCAGGCTGGCCCACTTACCAACAACCTCACCTCACGGTTATTTTACTATTAAAATTTCCGTTGTGTTCATATGGGAACCAGTCTGGCCCGCTTGCTGAGATGTCAGCTACGTTAGCTGAGATCACCAGTAAGCGGGATGAAATATTCACCATATGAACAGTTCATCCCACCTACTGGGATGAGATGTCTTGTGATGTAAATGCATAAAAACGTTGATTATTAAATTATTTCATAGAGTGAACAGTAAGATTTTCCATCACACTTCCTAACGATCAAAAATCAACTCTCAATCAGTCAAATTCAATCAATATTTTTGCCATTCTCAAGATATTAAATTATGTGTATATGAACACATGTTCAATTTCATCCCAGTAGGTGAGACAGAATGTGCCATATGAACACAAGAAGTTAATCTTCCTGCTTAGCGGGCCGGCTCGCTTACCAGGACCATGTCAACAGGGCCTTAATCTCACAGCACTAAACTCAATGAAAAAAAAAATGTACCAGTAATAAAAATCTATGTAACCTTATAGTTATCCTGTTTTTTGGATTGTTAGTATGCCACAAAAACATTATAGAAAATACTTCAGTGAATCCTAAATTTCAACTCACGTATGTCTACAATACAAAAATAAAAAAAAAACAAAAAAAAGAAAAATACTTCAATGTTAACACAAATAACCCACCACGTCACTGTCTTATTCCAGCGTGGATTAATGGATCCATTATTTGCAGTGGGTGTCTCAAATACCTGGTGGCCAACCCTTAATCGACAATATGGGTCCATTCTTGTAAGACCATAATTTTTAGCAAGTTTTGCCTATAAATACATAAGGGGAAAACCTTGAAATATATAGCCACACAATTTGCATCTCTAAAGAAAATTTAGAGAGAAAATAAAAATCATATTCACATTGTTTACAACGGATGACTTGAATCAAGAAGAACCATGTGATAGTCACTTGCTGAAGAACATATACCTGAGTCACAGTAACACTTAGTCTCTTTACAGTTTGCATGGGGACAGAAGGTTGATACGCTGGATATGGTTGAACGGTACCACCAGGGCCCTGTGGTGTTCTGTCATCATCCAGTTGTAAAAATCCTTCAGGTAAATCTCCAGTTAGGACTCTTGACCTATACTGGTCAGATGGTGCTGACAAAAGAAATTCACTCTGAGTCATATGATTATATCAAACATAAGGGATTCAAAGATCTAAAGTAGCACTTAGTTTAGTAGTGGATGAGTCCTGCATGAGCTAAGAGGACTTAATTTAAACTTGTTAAACCTTTTAATGCACATTGTCCAATATATCAGACACCAAGAACAAAAGGACAATTGAAACAACAAAGAACAATTAAAAGAAAAATTTCATGCATTTAAACGGTTAACCAATCAGCCTTTTAACAAGATTATGTTTGATTTCAAAAGGTATTGGTTGATTACAATGTTATTTTAGGCATATTGAGCATGGAGAAAGTTCAGGAGGCAAAAGAGTGCTACATGTATATTTAGAAACATTATGGTCTTAACACCTTAAATTGCTGTATATATTTAGGTTGTGACACATATATGGTGAAAGAAATTTTTAAGTGTCATTATATATCTTAAGACCCAACCAGGACCAGTTTCAAAAAATTTAATGTTAGGGCCTCTAGCTGGGAATTATGGGCTTGAATTCTTGCTGGAGGCCCTAACGTTAAATTTTTCACAACTGGTCCAGCTTACATTTTAAATATATTTCATTCTGTCACTCAAAAATTTCCTTTGTCAAATATACATGTATCATTTCATGTTACCAAGCATAAATGCCAAATATTCTTTGAATATATAAGGTACTTAGGTAAACCTGTTCCACAACTTTAGTATCTGGCATTTTTAATTTGCAAGTTTCATTCCCTCTCCGGAACATCACTTAATAAGTCCAGTAACAACAAGCCATAAACAATATTATATAACTATAAAAGTAAAGGGCTACATCAGCAATATGGAATGGCTTGTACTGTAGATAACCAAAAGTGTTGGGAAACTGCTGGAACTTGTGCTAAATTTAGAGAAACTGATATTTCAAGCAAAAGCCCTTTGTTGGAGTGCACATTTCACTCCAACAATAGGCCTTCACTCAAAACATCAGTTTCTCTAAACTTAAGTTCCAGCAGTTTCCCAACCCTTTTGGTTTTTTAGTTATAACAAGTTTGTTTTCATTGATTAGCTGTCACAATGTCAATGTGGCATAGTTTCCTTTTCTAAAGCCATGCTTTCCTTATGAACATGTGGAGTAAAACAAAGTTTAGAAATATATATATCAGCAATCCCCTGATGAATTAGAGCCAGTAAATTGTTTGTATAAATTAAATCTCCCACATAAGCGAGCACCTTGCTTAAATAAATGCTTTGGAGGACTTTTTTTGCCAGGCATCTGGTGTCAGGGACTGAATAGGGCTAATATATTTATAATACACGTCTTGCATTTATTCCTTGGTTGGCAGTCAACTTCAAAGTTCCAATGTTCAACAGTTCCAATTATTTTTGAAGAGTGCTTTACATGTGAGAATATGGTATACTGCACAGGCAATATACAAAACAGTGTAGAAATTTAAAAGGTTAGTAGACTGACTATGCTGTAAATATCAGTACCCAGCACTAAATGCAAAGATATGCTGGGCACCAATATTTATAACTAGATTATGTTTTCTGCCTGATGAATCACTAGCCGAGTTTAGTAGACTGCCAAACTTACACCAAAAAATTCAGTTGTTTTGAAACATCATAACTTTTCAACATAAGGTTGACAGTCTAGCAACCTCTTAGCTTTCTACAAACTAGAATTAATACATTACTGGATGAACCAAGAAACGAGATAGTGATGTTGGTCTGTATTGCTGAATTGATTAGCTTTCTGCTATGACAGAACCATTAAAAAATCTTACTAACTACATGTACACTTTGTATCCACTGCTGCCGTACTAACCAGTCCTCTAACATTCTTTCTCTACCTAGTAACTTCCTTAAAATTTGTGATTTATGATGAATTTGCAATAAATTCGAAATATTAGCATTTGAACATTCTCTCTTGTTTTTTACTCATATCTTGAGTTTTACAAGATGATTGTATTCGGTGTATGTTTTGTTTTATACTTTTTCAAACTATCGGCTGGCTGTGGTTTTTCAATAAGTCAGTATTTTATAAATTTTAGAGTATATTAAAGGAATATTTGCATTTTCCCAGTTGCCACATCGTGTAATTCTGAACTCTTTAAATATTTAACTGTATTTTCAACTAAAAAGAAAATTCTTGAAATTTGGACCACTAAAGTGATTTTACGGCAGGACTGTCTGCCACCTAAGTCTTCTTCACGTAAGTTAACAGTCGTAAACAGCTGGTCACAAATATAAATTTAAACATCTAAGTTACCAAAAAAAAAAAAATCTATATCTTCAAGTATACCTAAGGAAAGAAACAGTTCTGTTTTTGAAGTACAGTAAGTTGTTCTTCGTGTTTCCTGGCCGCGAAACGAGAGAGAACACCTCAAATTTGCTCACCTGTTGTCGAAGAATTCGATGTCGCCATTTTTGATAATATCGAATGCATTGTGGGTGTTTGTCGTAAATTTCGGGGGGGACAAATCAACGGGGAATCCTGGTGACAAAAGTATTTTATGATTGCTATTTAAATAGAAAATATGTAGCAACCACATTGTGAATCGGTATGTACATGTAAATTGTACACGTGGATAATCAGTGGACCAGGTACATGCACTTTGCGTTGTGAGTGATCAGAGGGTTAAATTTGGTGGTCGAAAGCAGACAAAATACTGTAGGTACGGTAAGTACATAAAACAATGTCCAGAAAACAACGGTGTACTGTAGTATGCTATTAGTTGAAGAAGGTATTGAATATACGAATACATCATTATGTAATAACATGTGGCAAATTAAAATATGTTAGCATTAGTACAAAAACCAGTGACTCCAGACAGCCTTGAGGATCATTTCTGGAGCAATTTGAAAGTATCCCATGGGCACTTCGAGAATTGTTTGAGTTTGAAATTATCTTAAAAGGCTTGTCACCCCAGAAATATTCAGTCACAGTTGTGCAATCAGCTTTATTTTGATTTTGACAATGCCTTTGAATTAGGTGTGACAATGTGCAACAACGGTAGTAAAATACCCATTAAGTTATTCATTCTTCATATACAAGTACAGACTTGGAGTCATTAGCCATGTCATCAGGCAAAACTCAGGGCCAGGAAATGCTTGAGGGTACAAACAGAATAATTTTTATGATGGAAGATACCACCCAGATAGCAGGTGTCCATGAATCCTACCAGTATTCTCCAACTGGAAAGCAACCGTGTCCCTGCTTCACTTGGTGTTTCTACAATAAGGGTGTCACACATTCAGATTACCTTGTGATTGAAATCTGCATGCAGATTCAAATCACAAGATAATCATGGTCTGGAAGAAGTCAGTGGTAATGTTATGTAGTGAAGTTTGTATAATGACTTTAAATAAACTTGCCATACAACCATAAATCAGTCATGACATTTAGTATTTACCCTTAAATAGTGGAAAGAAAATATAAAGTCACCATTGAAGGTGACTACCAGCATTTAAAAGATATTGTATCTTTTTATACTTTTTTTACAAATATCTTTTTTATAAAGATATTTGTATCTGCATACAGACTATACAATAGATAAACCTGCTAGTAAATGAAATATCATCTGTTGTGTTATTGTGTCATGTTTATATCTTTGTGCAGGGGTACCTGTAGATAGCTTTAGAATTTGAGTATTTGATTCAGATATTAAGCTGGTGGACATTAACCCTTTCCTGGCCGAGGACTTTCCCCTTGACAAGTAAAATCATCTAACATTACCCAGAGTCAAATACTAAAGTCTCCATAGGTCACTGAAGGAGTTAAACCTAATTAAAATGTCTTCGATTGAGTCAGAAAAAATATTATAAGATCCAGACATTCCTCAAATTACACACACGTTCCTACAAATTTAGTCTGTAGATATTTGATTCAATAAATTCTTAAACTGACTTGAAGATATTCCCAGAGCTTAGCCTGCATGTATTTAAGTATAACATACTCATAATTATTTTTATTAGGATTACATTGTCAAGTGAATACATATTGCCAGTTACCATAGATAATTGTATACTGTATACAGTATCAGACACCAAGAACAAAAAAAACAATTTAGAGAACAAAGCAAAAAAGATAGAACAAAGAACTAAAATAAAAAATCCATGCCTTAAAGGTTAATAAAATCATTAACACACCTTTTTTGACTAGATGTTTAATTAAAAGGTAGAAAGATCTTCCCAACTGTTGAAGGTTACACTATCAGTAGCCAAAAGCTTGTGAATAAAAAGTCCTGTCAGGGAACATGTTTTTGGATGCTATTTTCATTTTTTAATGATTTAAGTCCTCTTTACTTAATGTTGTAATTTTCCATGTTAGGTCAATATGGCAGAGAAGAAAGTTATTCTGGTTACTGGAGGTACTGGGTTGGTTGGAGAAGCTGTAAGAAAGATTGCTGAGACAGAAGAGAAAAAGCCAAATGAGGAATGGGTGTTTTTGTCATCAAAAGATGGAAATCTAAGGTTCATACATTGTAACCTTGTACTTTGTCTCGATGGGATTTAAAAATTAGCCTGTTTATCATTATCAGTTATACTACTGTAGTCATAAATATTGGGTTGTAGTGGTTATCATTTTAACATTAAAATAATATAAAATGGGTTTCCACGTTTACATACTGTAATACGAAAATGAGGATGTTGGGAAACTGAAGATGTTCTCAACAAAAATAACAAATATCAGGTGAGTGTTTAATTGATTCTTAAAAGTCTCATGACACTCCAGGTGTTTATATCAGTTTGTAAACATGACAAACCATTTTATTTCTTTAATAAAAAGTATACTTTAACTCTTTCCTGGCAAACTTTATTATTTTACTCTGGCTAATACCAGACAATTTTACTTGTCAAAGGAAGAGGTGCTATTAGGAAAGGGATAATAACTTTTTAGTTATAGTTTTTAGCTAACTCTTTCCTGGCAGTCTCAAGCTAATGCCGGACAATTTTACTCATCAAAGGGAGAGGTACTGCCAGGAAAGGGTTACAAATGGGTGAGAAATTCTTTTTGTATACTTGTATGTAACCCATTAAGGGGCAAAATGCCCTATAGTATTTTACTTTGGCTTGTGTCAGATGATTTGATGTGTCAAAGGAATGAGCCCTTGCCAACAGAGGGCTAGACACTGCAAGAGGCTGATCACAGCTTGCCTAAGAAGGAACTTATTTCATAGTTTTTTAGCATTTGATAGCATTAGATCCAAGGTCTTCTCACACATAAATCAAACCTTAATAGAAGAGTTTGGGTAGAGGTGAATCACGGGTAATCAGGAAAAATATAACATGACCCACAATTTCTAATTATGCAGTAATATGTGTAAACTGTTTAAACTCACTGATATTTATGGGAGTAGATTAATTTTCAAGAGTTGCCTAAACCTAGCCTAATTCTAGTGCAATGCAATTCAAGTTAGAAATTATTAATTTTTTATAGTAATTTTGAAGCAACTAAAGCTATTTTTGAGAAATACAAACCAACTCATGTGATTCATCTTGCTGCTCTTGTTGGAGGATTGTTTAAGAACTTAAAATATAATCTGGATTTTCTGGTAAGTTAGCTAAAGGCCAAAATTAATTCACTTTTCTGGTTCTCAGTTGCTCTGAACTTGTATTCATTAATTTAGTTTTAAAATTAGGGCAACTTTTAAATGTCTTGTAGTAACTGTTGTTTGTTTTTTTATTTCAGCGTAATAATATTCAAATAAACGACAATGTTTTGCATTGCTGTTTTGAGTACAAGGTATGGTGTAAATATAGAATTGAACATATATCACTGAGTATAATATGTATCTAATAAAAGTTAGCACAGGTATAAGTTAAACATTTTCAACTATTAAAAAGTTTTTAACTTGTATCTGTGCTAACTTTTTTTTAACAAATACAGAAATGCCAAAATACAGAGTCTTGAAAACATCTAAAATTTTTCATCTGTAGTATAAATTGAAAATTCCAGATAGATAGTGGAAACATGTCTTACCCATAATTATATTAATGATATTAATTCGAGTTAAAAATATGATGGTCCAGACAATATATTTAAATAGAGGCATAACAAAGACATGTATTATGAAATATTTCATAATATGTCCTTGTTATGCCTCTATTTAAATATATTGTCTGGGCCATCATATTTTTAACTCAAATTCATTTTCTGCCTGGAGCATCTATTGCTACTATTTTAATAATATTAAATTAAAATTATTAATATTACCAGAATATTATTATTATAACAATAATATTGCTAAATAAAAGAAATTAATGTTTAACCCATTAAAGAGCTATGGCACACTTAAGTAATTTACTCATCACAAGGATGAGCTCTCATCCTATACCGAAATTATCATCTTTCCTTAACATAAAACCTTCAAACGAATTTGCTGGATAAGTAATATACAGTTAATTCACATCTGAACTGCATGGGATTTGCTTGCTTCATTACTCCCCATACAGGTGGGCCACTCAAGCTGACAGTAGATAAATTATTACTTAAGATCATGGCTTTTTAGTGGCTTAGTAAATGAATTTGTGGTCTTAAGATAACATCAACAATTAATCATTGTGCCTGCTTGAGCTGCCTTTATGAAGGCCAAGGCTCATGTAGGTGATCATAAATTCAACATGAACTTTCTTTCTTTAGGTTCAGAAGTGTGTCTCTTGTTTGTCAACTTGTATATTCCCGGACAAGACCACATACCCTATTGATGAAACAATGGTTCACAATGGTCCACCTCATGATTCAAATTTTGGCTATTCTTATGCCAAACGTATGATTGATGTTCAAAATAAGTGAGTGTCAGAGACACAACAATGATGATTTATGTAATTTTGGTGTACTTGGTATTTGTTTTAAGAGCAGATTATTGGTGATATTTAAAATGCATCATCATTTGCAAGTGACATTTAATCATTAATACAGAATTGACTCCTTAGGGCCTACCATCAACAACATGGCTGCAATTTCACAAGCGTGATTCCAACTAATGTTTTTGGTCCATATGATAACTTCAATTTAGAAGATGGTCATGTTATTCCAGGACTCATCAACAAGATCTATCATGCCAAAAGTAAGATCACAATGAAATTATTGATATTTTAGAAATATTTTCCTGAACCTGTCACTTCTCAAATGTTCTGTTCCATAGTAATTTGTTTAGGTGATAGTAATGTTTCAAGTGTAATTTGGAAAAACCATGCACAATTGAGGCTTTTGAAGACTGTCAAAGTAGCATGAATCCAAAGGACAGGTGCCATTTGAGGTTTCCAAAAAGCCATGAGTGTATGTTCTCCAAATTACATGAGAAAGCATGCAGTTACCAATTAATAATATACATGAAAAATTAAGCAAGAAGCAACACAAGTGATGAAAATTGCTTGCCAAAGGAAATCTGCTGAAATGCCACGGCCATTTTTGGCCTTAATTCTATTCAATTTTCATGATTTTTGGTTGGGTGCCTGGCTCTAGAAGTTAAAACTGCACTGCTCTTAGCCAATCGGAATCAAGAAATGTTTTCATGTATATTATTAGAATTGTTAAAGGATGATTAAATTAGAACAAAGTTGGTCACAAGATGGTTAGGGAAATTGTCTTAATTGCTGACATGTACTTTAGTTTACATAATCAACCTTGGACACTTCTGAGAAATTAAAAGAAATAACTTGAAAGAAAAAACAACTGTACAGTAATGCAAAACTGTATGGTTTAGTACTTGTTTTAGTTTACCTAATTTCTGAGTCAAAATTTGGTAAATACTGTTAGTCATTTTAGTTCATTGCAGCATATTACTGTATACTTCAATACATTCTTCATTTTACCCACAGAGGAAGGCAAGCCATTTGTAGTGTGGGGTACTGGGAAGGCCAGGCGGCAGTTCATATATTCACTGGTAATTTAAATCTTTTGAGTTTTTTTATTTTCTAGACTCAAATACTATAAAGTAATGCATACCCCTTTCCTTTCCTACATTTATCACATTCTTTTGTGTTGGGTTTGTTTCAACAAACTTCCTATTTCAATGTCCAGTAACTATTTCTTTTTTATTCCTAGTGCTCAAGTTCTGTATCATTTTCACATTACCCTGACTCCAATCAAATTCTAGTCACATTTCTCCTGATACAACTGTAGACTGCACATAATACCCTAATTTTTGACCATTGTATTCCAGGACCTTGCAAGACTGATGATATGGGTTTTGCGGGAATACACTGAAATATCTCCAGTAATATTATCTGTTAATGAAGAGGACGAAGTCTCTATCAAGGAAGCTGTAGAAATGATCGTGGAAGCTATGGACTTCAAAGGAGAACTATCTGTATCCTTGAACATTAACAACTTTCTAATTCTCCCAGTTCTAAGTATGGTAATCTACCAGAGATGTTTCATGTATACTTAACAAATTGTTAGTATGATACTTCAAAATCAGATGGACAGTTTAAGAAAACTGCTAGTAATGCAAAACTGAGGAAATACAGACCAGACTTTAAGTTCACAGATATAAAACAAGGTAAATATGAATTCCTCAAGCAATTCATCTAAATTAACCATAAAAAATGAAATTGGCAGCATGTACAATTTGAGAACTAAAGAAAAAAAAATATTTATAGCATATTTGTACATGATGAGAATTTAGCCAAACTACCAAGGTGAATATTAAAATACAAAGTGTAAGTTGCCAAAAGGTTAAAGTGTTAATGGAATACTGAAACTTGCAAAGTAATTAATTTAAACAGGTAATGAGCAATTAGCATATTTTTTTCTCAATTTAATCTCAGGAAGAGAAGCAAGATCAGACACTCAAGTGCATTTTGTAGTATTTTCTGACATGTACAGTATAAACCTCTTGCCTGACATAATTATTTCATCCAACATAAGACCAAACTAGCCTTCAAATTTTTGGGATATTTGATTTCCAATAAACCAGCTTTTGAAACTTCAATTAGCACATACATATTAGCATCTTTTTTACCTTTTCAGCGCTGAAAGAAACATGCAAGTGGTTTGAAGAAAACTACGATATTGCCAGAAAATAAAGATGCTGATTAGATGATAAAATTCTCTTGTTTTCTACTGACCTGGGTATAGTTACAGGAGCATGCAGTGCTTCACTGCTATGCACATTTTTCAGGAAAGGTTAATGGATTATTCTGAAGAATAAGCATACTGTAATTGTATTGTATTCTATTGCAATTAATACAACCTGGAACTAATTATTATATATTCTAAGTTCTTCGAAAAAGTTCTCCATTTTCTAGCTATTTACCACAAGAATTGTATGCATCCTCCCATACAGTCACAGGTTGCTACATCTGGGCTACTTACAGGCACCAAGGCAGTAACCAATAATTTCACATAACTCACTCTGCTAAATTCATCAAGCTAAATGGAAATTCCATAAACATCTGGGTAACAAGATCACAAAATTATTCCATCACTATAAAACTTGTGCAGCATTCACTGGCTACAACATAATGCCAATTAACAATTTGAAATGTAGTGAGCCTCACTTAAGTGTTTGTTCTTGACTTCAAAAGACTCATAACAGCGTGCGCAGAACTGTTCCATTGTTTTTCTGACACAAATGTCCTCCACTAGCCTGTTTGCTTCAGCATGCACTTTTGAGGCTTTTACCATCAACTGACAGCAAAATATCATTTGAAACAACAGAAATTAATTTCAGGAAAGTGCTCCAAATCACATCTGAGAGAACTTGTAGTTTCAAAATTTGGCCACCTGCCCAGCTTAATTGCCAACAAGCTAAATTTTTGACTTGTGGAGAACTCTGTGATATACATTGTATGCTTTGTTTTAATGACAAATCAATTACCATTCTTACTGGCCAGGCTGTTGCAGCATAATTTAACAACCTTACATTGGGTGCAACGACGTATTTTAAGCATACACTGTTAATTTGCTATTTTTGGTAAAGTCATTATGCTTAATTTTGTTCTTTAAAGCTTGTCATTAATTTTGCAGTATGGAAGTACATCCCCCAGCACACCTTAAACTCTTACTTCATGGCCTTGATGCTTTACTGACTTCTACATATGCTTCCTCGTCAGGCTCATTCCCTTCAGCAACTACACTTTCTGTCACAGCATCCTTAGCATTTGGGACCCACAACCCCGAATCCACACACCTTTTCAGGTGGTAGCGGGCTTCTTCCTCTGGCATGGATCCTAAAACCTTCTGCAATAAAGGGATGTCCTTCTTTTCAAAACATTCTTGAACTGCCTAGTGAATTAAATTTGATAACTTGATTTAGCAATTTAACTATATAACCCATAAAAACCAGGTGATCTGACCACAAGCAAAAGGCCTGGGACTAGCAGCAAAATAGAAATCCATTTTCATATTAACCAATTGTAACATTCTGTGTATTTGCCAAAACTGTTTAAACCTGTGTCAGTCTTCAGTAAAAAGAAAGGTATTTCCATTACAAATTTAAGAACAAAATTTTGTATAGTTTGTAACTAATTTAAGATTGAAAATGGATTTTCTATTTGATAACTAGTCCCAGTCCACTTTTACATTTCCAGGAAACAATCAGAACCTACTGGGCACTCACCTCAGGTAATGATTCAAATACTTCAACTGGGTCCAGTCCTCCTGGTCCAAGTCTTTTCTCTCTTTCTAATCTTTCTTCCTAAACATGGAATAATCAAAACACAATATAACAGTTTTGTGTTTTTCCACTATCTCAAGAAAGGAACATATCCACAATAGCACCCATGGAATTGTTCAATAAAATTCTGAACACGCATAGCCCTTTAAGTTTATTCTTGCTAACATCAATTTTGATAAAATTCAATATTGGGAAACTTGTAATCAGTGAAGACAACATAAATTTCCAGTATAAAACACTGTATGCTGTACCAATCATTTTCAAAAGCTACCATGTACAGTTCACTATTTTTCAAAATTACTACAGTACCTCTTCTGCCTCTTGTTTTGCTTTTTCAATCCTGACCTTGGCTCGATCTTCAACACGTTTAATAAAAGAGTTTAACTCATCCTCAAATGCTAGCATGTAGTCTGAGAAATCAGTCTTTGCTTTGGCCATTCTGCAATACAAACAATTATAGAATCCAGGGTAAATGAACACCTCTAAGCTGTATAATACAAGGCTAAATACATCCTCAGAAGAGACATCTTGAAAAACTTACTAATTATATGGGTTCCCACCAAGAAGACAAATTTAAAGTAATTGTACATTTTTTTTAATTTTATAGTATTACTAATACATTTATAGACCAAGAATGTGTATAAAGACAGTGAGGTAAACATTCTTGGGATCATAACCACAACAGCCATGATCAGCATCAATGTCATGCAGTATGACACTGGTCATACCATCTAATTTACTCCATTTCCCATCCCCATTACAGTAAGTATAATATCATACAGATTCCAAAACATCTACTCAGGGCTACTATACTCCATCTTGATTCCTATAAAGAATATGTATAAGTTTCAAGTGCAACTTGGAAAAAACATGCACAAGTGACTATTTATGGTTTTTGATTGGGTGACTGGCTCAAGAAATTTACACTGTATTTCCTTTTTTCTGAACCAAACTGCACTGCTCTTAGCCAGAATCAAGAAACTTTTTTCATGTATATTATGTACAAAACATTGCAAACCTAACTGTGGCTACCTTTTCCTCTAGTCTTTTATTTCCAAGAAGAATGTAATACAAAACACCAGCCACCTACCAAGGGCTACCTTACTTCTCCGTCTGCACTAAGAATGACACAGAAAACTCAACCAACCTACTCAGGGTTTCCTTCACCCTTTTCCATACCATTGAAAAATGTTATAAGAACCCAACCCACAGATCTAGGGGAATTTAAATTTCTACTACATTATGACATTGCTTGAAGCATGGTGCTCCAATTGAAGGTATAAGACAATATTCTGCTTACTTCGAAAAAAATACACTGACTGTTTGAGGAGGACTGGCCTCTAATGTCTTGCTCAGTTCAAGTAAATACTGCATGATGATTGTTTGATGTGCAACTCTCTTCATCAATGCATGTTTCTAAAAAAGTACAGCAAGAGCTTAATACTTCATGTTATTTTGGATACAATCCTTATTCAGGTTCTAAAAACTGTTTACTTAAAACCATGATACACCTAAAAGTACAATGATGTGTAGGCATTGTTGAAGGATATTGTTAGGGAACTGCCAGAACTTTAGAATAGCAAATACTGATGTTTGCAGACACTTGTGTGGTGTTACACTTCCTGTTTACCACATACAAGCACCAGCAGGGCAGACTAAGCAAAGGCTTTTCATCTTACTTTGCATTTCACTCTGGCCAAAAAGGACCTTCACTTGAAACACCAGTATTCACACTTTTTTACACAACATTAACTTGGAGTACCGATATGTGTTTTAAAACTCATTTGCTAACTGGCTACAATAATGAATTTGAGCTAAACTAGAGCGGTCCTGTAGTGTTTATTTTATTCATACTGAATAACTATCAGTCACAAACTAAACTACTCTTTCTAAGAGGTCCAGTTAATGAAAGTCTAGAATGGAACCCAAGTACCCTGCCAAAATTAAACGTGTGGAATTACTTTTACATTTAGTTGGTGTATAGTTATTTAGGGCTGGCTCTCATTTAAAATAATGTCAGTATATTGCTGTTCTGCTTAGGGTACAGCAATAAATATGGTTTCTTTTGGGAAGACAATGTGGGTTTTTGAACACAAAATTATTAGATATTATGATCCCCTACATCACCTCTTCTACTTCCAAGTTAACACACCACAAAGTGAGATAATTTGCAGTGTCCTCAGAAACCAGATATATGTTCTCCAACAGGTATTCTTTACAATCATGGTACTCATGAAGCATTCCAAATTTCTTGATTTCTTTTTCGTATTTGTCCATGAATTCTTGCTAGAAAAGGAGCACGACTATGTAACATATAATGTTAACAAGAGAACTTTTTAGAGCATGATACTAAGTTACATTATGTATACTCATATTTAATATATAATAATTAATAATATATAATCATTAATAATTCATCATAAAAACAAATGGCTCCTAATTAGTATCCTATACATCAGATTTATGTTCTTGTCCAAAATAGCCCATGTCACCAAAATTGCTGGAAAACATTGTAATGTTGATGCACTGATATTTTAGAGGAGGATCACACAACACTCCCATCCAGACTCTATGGGATTTACTATGGCTTGCCTTGTATCCCATAATGTCCAGCCACTCATATTATATATGTACTGGAAGTCAACAATTGGTAAAAATAATATTCATATAAAAATATGGACTATAAATTTTCTTTAGGTTAACAGCAAATCATTAATTTTTACCATAGTGCATGATCCTAACATGCAATTATTCTTTAAACTTAACCTCAATTTGCTGGTTATAAAGTTAAGAGCTTAATGTAAATAATATTTTCCCTTGGGTAAACAAATTATTACTGAAAATCCATAGATACCAGCCGCACAATCTACAAACACAGTAGTAATAGCAAATATGGATTTTTAAATAAATGAATACATATAGCTACATGTAATAGCACTGCTTACTGATCTTTTCCATTTCTCTTCTTCTGTTAATGCTTCTTCTTTCTTTTCTTTTGGTTTGTTGATAATCTTTTCAAAAAAATGAGGGAAAATTTCTTTTTCTTGATTTATTTGAGTTACAGTAGTTCATCAACACAATACTTAAATAGTATCTACCACGTGTACTAAAAGAAATGGATTTAAATATCATTATTTAACTTCTGAGTATTTCTGGTGTTTTTGTTCAAGTAGAAAGATATTTTCATAAACATAGTTAAGCAATCTTACCGTTTTACTAAACCCATCTTTACTCAATGTGTCAACATTCCATGGCTGCAACTGCAATTATAGTTTACAAATATACCAAAATTAAATTGGTTTCAAATAAATATAATACACTTTTTTATATGGCATACCACAACTTGGAATGAATTGTATCCAAAATGCTGAAGTTAGACAATTGCTCATACCTGCTCCTTTTTGGCAAGTTCAAGTTCTTTTTCTTTAAAATGTTTTTCCTTATAAAAAAAGAAAATTTGAAAGTTTTTCTCTTGCAGTTAATAACATTTAACACCCATTACTCCTATTATTTCCTACCTGCTCCTCTATTTCCTTTAGTTCTTTCTTGTATTTTTCAATTGATTTTTTGTCACCAGCCAATTGCACTTCTTTCAACTTTTCTTGCACTTCATGAAGTCTGTTCTTAGTCCTACACAAGAAAGAAAAGTCACCAATAATTGAATATTTGTAACTGACTATAAGTTATTATAAAAAAAACAATTTTATTCTTGCCCTTTTACAAGGGCAACTTTGTAGAACTTCTATGTCTGTTATTTACCCTTTAGGGATCCATTATATGGACTAGGAAGTTGTTTAACTAATTCACTGTGTTAGGTAGCTCAAATCAATGTAAAAAGACAAAATAAAATTGTTGCCGCTTTTCAATATTCACTTTAAAAGCATTTTTTTTTTTTTTGACAACGTGAGCTGCAGTAACCATTGACTGTCAACAAGAATATCCCATCACACATTGAATTCTCACTTTAAATTGATACCAAAAGGTAGCTATGAAATTCTTAATACCTTTACACAAATAATGGATAATGGAAATAGAGCACCTATCTGCATTCCATTCTCGAGAAGGGGTGAATGGGAAACTAAAGTCTAATTTGGAGTGACCTAAAATATAATACAACTGAAGTTTGTTTTACAGGTGTAACACTCAAAGACATCGTCTCTAGTTAGCAGTACTTCCAACTATAAAACCTTCCTTGTTGGCATGACAGCATTGAATATCATGCAAACAGTTGGTTATTTTATGACCGAACATGGATATCAGTGATTCCTTCTTTGTTACTGTACATATTTAAAAATAATTATAGATAATTATAGTGTTTCGCAATGATTCGCTTGCTGCTTTCAGATAATTATAGGTTGTGTAGACCTAATTCTGCATAAAACTTCAAAGCCCCTGGGATTTCTTTGATATTTGCTCCACATAACATAGAACACCCTCTGGTAGCCCAAATAATATATCATAGATTTTGGATTAAACGATCCTAATCCATAAGAGATATTCAAGTCCCCTGGTGACTTTCATGTTCCATGTAGTACAGTATTAAATATAGTCCAAAGGGGTCAAATATTTCATTCATTACGTTTTAACATCTTTCTCGACAATCTCTCTTTCTTTCTTCATCTCTTCCATTCTTTCAACTCGTGCCTGATGTCGCCAGCGAAATAAACTAGGCGTATCGATGTTGGGATGGGTTTCATCTTCATCATCGCTCACCTAAAAACACAACAATATATAGCGTGTACATGAAAACATGTCGAATACGTCTCGCCACTTTGTGTACAATTGCGCTCAAATGAACCGCGTAAATTTAACAAAATATTTCCTTTAGGTAAAGAATTACAACAAACAGACCTCAATGTGATTCCACTTGCTGTAATCCACCATGTTTTAAAATGACTTGTTCAGTACTTCGTAGATAAATCTAAAAAACTCGATGAAACGTCAAGTGGTTTCACGTCAACTCTCATCGAAACTGATGAAATGACAAAGCTACTCCAATCCACTACCGTCCAGTATCACTTCATGGTTCTGTTATGTCCCTGGTTAGCACCATATGTCTCACTCCTCCAGCTGAGGAGTCCCGATTTCGAGTGTTGGCTGTGCGGGATCACGAAATTTATGAATAATTAATGAAAGCAGCAAAGCAATCAAAAAGGAGCATTCAAGTCACATGTCTACGTTTGTAAATCTCAATAAAGATCAACAGGTGGACATGAGTAATCTCTATCAACGTTAAGAATATTCAATCAGCCTTATTGGTACTTTCTATCAAAGTTAAGAACACTAATAAGCTTCATTCTACTGTTCATTTGATAAGTTAAAAAATATGCGCGTACGATTTTTATAGGCTTTCACAACGTTTCGCGTTCGGTTCGTAAATTCCTATGAAGATCGGCCGCTCATATTTCAACTATTACTTAAAACTGCCTTCAACATGTCATTTAACGCTTTAGTTTTTCTCCACAGAGTTCATTTATATTGGTTACCTGCCAACAGCTAGATGCTTTGTAGCACGAACAAGTTTCTGTGTTTAACTGGTTAAAAAAACAGGCGTTCAACTGGTTTTAACCTTGAATAGTACCTGCGTTTCACAATTTTCGGACCTTGCAACTATTTTTCTTTGGAAGGGGAGGGTGTTTAAGAAAATTACCAAGCGAAATTAATAAAAATAATAAAAAGAAAAACAATGGAAATAAATGTTTAATTAGCAGGTTAAAATCTGATACAAATATCGTCCAAATATTCATTAACTTTTACTTCAATTTATCCGGCTTCTGTAAACCTTAACCCATGGATATATTCGTAGGATAAGTAACACATTGTGTAATATTGTTATACCATATAGGTAACATATATTCGCTTGCGATATGTATATGATTTACAGCAGCCTTGCGTTTTAGATTCGATTAAAGTTAGCCGTCACATTATGAATGTTACATACAATTATTAAAAATAAGTAATAAGTATTTAACATAATTATTTCCTAATGTAATTAGTCAATAATTTGATCAATTAACATTGATAAATAACTTCAACTGCCAAATAAGATTTTTAAAATTATAAATTCTTCAGTTCAGTGTTAGTCTATGTCGACAGAAGATTATAGTCAAGATAAATCTTAAGTTGTGTAGTTCTCGTGCACTCCACATCTCTCAAAAATAAATCGGTTTAAATTTTAGGGATGTAGTTGATCGTGATTGATACTATACGCACTTTCTAACACAGCAAAGCTCGTAACGTTGCACAGAAAGTGGTTTGATTTAAATTCCTCATCGAAATAAAAAGGTAAAAATCAGCAAGCAAGCCAAGCATCTACGTTAATATTGGCGGTAAGTTGGGGTTTTTTCCAGTCGTTTTCCTCGTATAAATTTCTCTGCACGTTTTGGTTGACTGAAAAATCTCATGCGAATTGAAATGACTTTACTTTGACAGATTTATTGATCATACAAAATTTCAGTTTCTAAAACGCCCAAATCACCTCGCAGTAGCACTTATGTGAAAAACTAAACATGAACGGGCAATCAAGTTGCTATCAGTGGATTCACCAGCTGTTCTTGCCCTTGATAACGCCGATAGTAGACACGAAAACAAGCACAACGACAGCATTTACAAATAAAACAAACCAACCTTACTGCTTGTGAAACAACTGCAGATAAAGCAAGAAGAATACAAAGAAACGGTAAGAGTACAACTAGGAACGCCTGACACCATGAAAATATGTCCATAATCTTCGATATCGGCCCAGTTGGTACCACTCCTTCTGAGAGGTAACCGGAGATAGGAACGTTGAATATGGCTATGAGTACAAGAGAGAAGAGAGAGACTGTTTCAGCTCTGTTTGCTGCCAGGAGTTCGAAGGGAAACACATAGACATGAACCGAAAGGTTAACAACACAAATAAGTACTAAGGTAAGAGAACGTAAAAAAGTTTCTTCAATCAACGCGTTGGCTAAGATGAGAACCAGCATTCGACCAATTAAAACGCTCTCCCAGTAAATGGCGCCACGGCTCATGAGATCTGGAGCACGATACGAGCCAATCAGGTGCGAGGTGACGGCCCCACGGCCACCTGAGTCGGGAACGTATTTTGCTACGAAAGCTCGCCTTGTGATGAACCAATAAGATAAGAATGCCAAAGGGAAAAAACAAGCGAGGATGAAATGACAAACCGAAATTTTTTTATCGAAGAGTTTATAAGAACCAAAATACAAAACCAACGCGAAAGGGACAAAATAAACGAGAACTGAGGTGAGGAGAACGGTTTGCCACCAAGTGTAACACTGAATATTACAGTTGACGAACAAACAATTAACGCCATTAACCTCAACGCATTTCACAAGTTTCATGCTCTTTCCTGCCAAGACTGCATAACCCAGAAGAACACCTTTGATAAAAGCCGAAAGATACGAACCAGATTTTGGTCGTTCACGCCGCAGGCAGAAACACAAAAAACAATGGAAGAGGAAAATGACTAAGATCGCGAGGAGAACGGAAAAGACTCCGAGACTACGCAAAAGAATTTTTGAGACTGGGTTCAAGCCAGGAAACGGACAAGCGAACCCTTCCATATCTAAACGAATCTCGAAGTTAAAAAGTCCCAAAACGAACTGACTTATGAATTTCTCCCAAACTTCGAAGGTACCGTCTGCGAGCAAGACATCAGTTGCCTGGTAATAAAAAAACACAATCC
Organism: Nanipora kamurai; assembly: GCA_036872915.1. Lineage (NCBI taxonomy): Eukaryota > Metazoa > Cnidaria > Anthozoa > Scleralcyonacea > Helioporidae > Nanipora > Nanipora kamurai. Next base: position 326,756 of record JBAHVQ010000511.1, read on the forward strand.
GCTCGTACCCCGGATCAAAGACTTTGTCGTTATCCACGTCACCCTTGGAACGACCACTTGAAAACCACGTGACCCAGTTCCACAAAATGCCTACAAAATCCGGTTGGATAATTAGATACACACTGAGTCCTAATACAAAGATGACAGCGACGGGCCAAAGCCAGAAATCATTACATTTCTCGGATTTCCGACAAGAAGGTGTGAAAAGTGTTTCCGAGAACTCGGAGCTACATTCCCCGCACAGCCATCCTCCACGTTGAGAATTACAAGTTGTGTACGGAAAGCAACTCTTTTGACCCTTCTGAGCTTGACAGCAATACCCCAAAGGACATCGAGAAAATTTTATCCTTGGTGGATCGACCTCGTTACTTCTGTATCCCCAGAAATTCGGCAAAGCTTGGAGACCTTTCATGCATTTTGCACCGTAAGGGCAGAGGAGACATGAGATCTTACGCTTGTTATCCCCGCTGTACACTCCTTGATCAACACTGTACGTCCCCATTGGACACAGACGACACTGAAAACTTATCCCTTTCTCGAACTTGGTTGAATTTATATCCGGCATAGTATTGATGCGATAACCAGTCGGACAACGAATAACTGTTGCGTTGTCCAACGTAAAATTGCTCTGCGAGATTTCCATGACGATAATCTTTTCTATTGAAGGCTCCCAGAGAAACTCGAACGATGAATTATCAAAGATGATTGATTTGAATTCACTACTAAACAAGCTTACTCCTCCATGAAAATTCAAATAGCTTCCAAATGATCGATTTATGTAGCCTTGAATACTTTTTGAGTTTCGAATCACTGCCGTCCCATTACCACTCATTCTAAGGCTCCCTGAAGCCAAAGTAGAAGCTGTTGATCCACCATAGTTGTTATCCAACGTACAATTGCGAAGCATCAGGTATCCACCAGTAATATAAATGGCACCAGCTTCAAACCCTGCATTATCACGAAAGATTGTGTCGGAGATGCTACAATGAAAGTTTGATGAAATGGAGACTCCTCCAGCTCCAAACCTCGCTAAGTTCTTTTCAAAATGCGATCTTCGAATGGTAATGTTTCCCGACGACTGAGACGCTGGATAAACTGCCCTGTAAGCACCTGTACCCCAAAACTTAGCTGAATTGTTATAAAATACACAGTCTTCTATTAACAGACCAAATTGCGACCGTTCACTTTGTTGCTGATGATTCTGAGAATTGCTGAAGATTACAGTTATCCCACCCGAACCATCGGTCGCCTCAGCCCAACAACTGCACGATTTAAAGTGGGTTTGGTAAAACTGAAGATTACTCGGCTGATAAGTTTTGACATAAACAGCACCAGTCATGGCTGCCTGGTTTTGGTTAAATTCACAAGACACCACAGTTAATGAAAGTTGCCCAGCTTCAATATAGACCGTCGCTCCATTTCCAAGTAATTCATCTAACGGATTGTCTTTGTTATTGTTAAAGTAACATCTTTCTAGTGAGACGATGGAATGAACAGAGTTGCTAAGTTTGAAGTAAAGCACGGTAGAGTACGATATCCCTTCATTTCCAACAAACCAGCAATTATTAAAATGTACTTGGACTGATGAAGCATTGTATGTGGAATTTACAAAGATAACGCCCCCAGCAGTACGGTGATCTTTAGTCGTGGAAAAGTTTGAGTTAGTTATGTCCAACTGAGTTAACCTTTTGAACGTTACTCTGAGAATTTTGGCACGGTTTTCAGCAAAATCTCCACCCACAAAACGAATTGTTGAAACGGCTGATTTTACATCATAAAGGAATTCCCTGCTCATCAAGGTTCTATTCTCTGCTTGTAGTACTTCAGATTCCTCAGCGAACACAAAAACTGATGGCTCAAGTAGATCTTTTGAGAATGTGGTATTCGAAACTTTTGAATTCACGAAACTGAAGTTGACTTCACCAAACACGGATATAAGAGATTCGCCAACCAGATTCGGTAGATTTTCCACTTTATTGTTTATAATTGATGAACTCTCGATTTTTACCAAAACTGCCTCTTTGGCTCGATTAACCACTGACAGACAACCAGCCAAGTTATTTTCCATGAAACTTGAATTTGTAAGAGAAATCTTAATGTTCACTGTTGAGATCTTTGTTGACAGTGAAACATTGATGATGTAAAAGTAGCTTCTGTTGAGTTGAAACGAACCGAATGTGCAGTTGGTTACGATGAGTGATGCATTGACGAGTCTTACAAAGGTATCAATAAACCTCAAGCTACGGAAACTAACCTCACTCGCTGTTAAACCACCAGTAAAAGACAACCCACGACCAGAGCAATTTATAACTGCAGATCCGTTCCAAGACGTAAAGCTGAGGTTTCTTTTGAGTGTTTGGGATGAGCAGTTGTCATATGGCTGTTGCTCGGTATTTGTGGCGTCCATTACGATGACGTCATTCGAAGAAGCTCTTTCGATGACATAATTCAATGTCTTGCAAGGTGATGTCGAGTTATGACAAGTGTTGTTACCATTGTTTCCATGAGCTTTGGAAACATACAAGGTATTATTGGCTGAAAAGTAGAAACATAAAAGGCCACAGTCAAAGAACAGTTATCACTCAAATGCAATGCGTGATCTAAGTAATGTTCAAAATATTAACATTAGTAGTAAGTGTTGTAGATTAAACCACAAACCCTTAGTAAGTGCTGTAGATTAAACCAAAAACCCTTAGTAAGTGCTGTAGATTAAACCAAAAACCCTTACCAGCCAACAATTTAAAAAAAATTAAGACGTAAGTAAGTGCTGAGATGGCTCAGTCCATGTAGCTCGATCGTTCAAGCATCCTATCAGGCAATAATGAGGTTACGGGTTCGATTTCCGCCAGGGCTCAGACAATATAGGTTTGCAGAAACACCACAATTCTTAGTTAAAGTTGAATTGTGGTGTTTCTAAATTACTTAATCTTCTATCACCATACAACGTTTCAAAGAAATAATCGAAGGTTAGTTATTTTACTGGTTCGTAGTGGGCATGAGCACTACTGCTGTAGTCTCAACATGCCAAGTGAATCCACATTAAATAATAGTTATGTCAGCTGCCAAGGGTTTGTGTATAAATAATACCTTGTTTGTAATTAAGGTTCTGGGTTATCACAACTGCCAAACTAAACATATTCTGAACGCTGTGTAGACGTCGTCTAAGCTGGTTTATTAAAAAAACAATTTCTGACCGCCGGACAGGAATCGAATCCCCAACCTTCTGATGACCGATGAGACACTCTAACCTTTGAGCTACAAAGACTCAGACGGTGAGTTAAGGTAATTCAGGTCATTCCCAATATTTTAAAGCTCTTAGGAAATTTTTGCTGATCAAACTGTGGAACGCCATGGACTCAGAAAAATTCTGAGTTCCAGACGTGACCTGAACCTGCAACCTTCCAAACGAAAGAAGATCAGAAAATTGCGGGTTCGAGTCCCGTCTGGAGCTCAGAGTTTTTCTAAGTCCATGGCGTTCCATAGTTAGATCAGCAAAAATTTCCTAAGACTTTAATAGTATCAAACTGCAAACTCAAAGTTCATTCTAAAGCTTATTAAAAACTCATGAGAAACACTGAAACGAAATTAATATTTAATCACTACATGTAAATGTAATACAACCACTAAATGTAATATGTAAAATGTAATACAACCACAATACAACCACAAATGTAAAATGTAATACAACCACTAAATGTAATACAACCACTGGAGGTTTTATCATTGATACAACCACGAGAATAGAGGCTGTTTCAGATGCGAATATCAGTTCTGTTTCAACTCACAGACAATAAACGAGCTTTTTCTGAGTTAAATAACTTCACAGTCATCGTTTCACGACATTCGCGTCAGTGTTGTATCGGACATACAATCACTCGCCTTTGGCTCTTGCCTGTATATTCGGTACAACACCGATGCTCAAGTTGTAAATAGTGCTTATATATATGTAGTGTTTTCCGCTTAGGCAGTACATATAACGAACCTGAAATATGGCTCACCATCTGAGTCTTGGTAGATCAATGTTTAGAGCGTCTCACCAATCATCAGAAGGTTGCGGGTTCGATTCCCGTCTGAGAGTCAAAAATTGTTTTTCTAAGTAAACGAGCTTGATGATTGTCCATATATATAACAGTATTTGTAATAACACGAAACTCCCTCACCCCCGATCTTTGTGCCCGACATACAGCTTAAACATATTCTACTCTAGAAATTCATCTTGGAAATGTTTTAGAGCCATGGTAAGATCTTCACCAGACTAGAATGCTTGGCTGATTTACCTACAGTATAGCCCAACTGGTATAAACAGTTGTATAAATTATCTAACTTGATTCCGGGATAAAAATTCAACACTTCCTCGAAACATATATGGCACTCTCGAGTTTGACTGCACAGCTATCTATTAGATCTTTTGCAGGTTAATCTGATATCTCTTTTACAAACAGTGCAGCTAAATATCTCGTACTAACAAAGCACGATCCCATTTCGACAGGTTTTCGAAACATCAGTATTCACCTCCAGCAGTTAAGTTACTCGAAGAACCTTCCGGCTTCGCTCACAGTTTTAAATCAATTTAGCGTCGCCGTACTAATTGCTTGATGTTTAAACTTCAGCAGTATCTGAATCATGAATGGTCATTAGAAATAAGCTACTCAATAACAAATGCAAGGGAAATAAGACAAGTTAAACTAACCCGAGTCTGCTGATACCAGAACAACAACACAAATCGCTATAATCTTCCAAAACAGTCTGCAGTAACTTGAATGCGAAGGACAATCTCGTGGTTCATATTCCATTCTTGGAATCACACTTGCACAAAAGATTCTAAAGATCACTACGGCTGGTGGATACTGTGGAAGGAAACAATAACAGATTAACAGAAACATTTTATTACATTAACAGAAACATTAACAGAAAAAAAATTGAAACTTCCCTCACCTTTTCAGATCTGGTAACAGTGTTGTCAACGATCGACTTCACTAACCGTGACCTCCTACCATGAGTATCGAATGTCAATATTCAGATAGTTAATTCAGATTAACACTTCGGCTGACCACTCGTTACAATTTTGTATTCTCTGTACATGAAACAAAGAATACCTGTAGAAACTCCTACAAAGCTGAATGTTCGTTTTTTGGACGTAAAACAATCACCAACACGTCACGTTAGAGTGCTGGCGAGTTCATTCTAGCCTCTCCACTTTTCACTTCTTAGTAATTTATTGAAATTTCACCTATGATTGATAACCGGAATTGCAATTGTTAAATATTATAATCCATTTCCTTCCAGTTCGTTTTCCTCCACGGATTTAAAATCGTCCAGCGTTAGCCGTAGTACAAAATCATGAAACTCGAAAGTCCTGAAAAAGAGTTAAATGCAACAAGATGGAAGAAGTTGCTTTCGAAACGACTCGCTAACAAAATATACCTGTAACGAATTTTGAGATCTCATTTGGCAAGAAAATATTTGACCTTAGCAGTGCTTATGACACACGAATATCGGTTTGTTAGTCCAAAATTTTACCCACTGAGACAGAAGGACAAAGTGGGGGAAATGGGGTCGATCAACTGCTTTCACGTCATCAATGTGCATTGACATGACATACACGTGAGCTGAGATCCAGAATTACTGACATATTGAGGCTGGTATTTCTGGGGATTTAAGCCGTCAGCGTAAAAAAAAAATCGGGGATCAAATGGGTTAAGTCCGAAACGTTTCCTAGTCTCCGACGGGATCGAATTAAAGATTCACACACACCAAGCTACCTCATTCTGTAACATACTGCAGCATACAGTTAACCCCTTCACGGCGGGACTTCTCCCTTTGACGAGTAAAATCGTCTAGCGTTAGCCAGAGTAAAACAGTCTGGCGTTAGCCAGAGTACGTCGCTGTGGTTGTGAAGGGGTTACTTTAAGTGGATTCACTTGACTTGCTGCGACTGCAGTTAGCACTATTTCAATTACGAACCAGTAGAATTAGTAACCTACCGCTCCTCCATCTGAGTCCATGCAGCTGAATGGTCAGAGTATCTCACCGGCGATCAGAAGTTTCGATTCCCAATCAGTACATGTTGTACACTTACTTTTTTTATTTCTTCTAAAGGAGGAATGTTCACCTGTCCATCGATATTTATGAAACGTTTTCCACACAATACTAAAGTAAAACCGTTTCGTTGATGACAAATACTGATCACATGTAGCTTCAAAATAGTTTCGTTTTCATGGGACATATAACACAAATAGTACAGCGTTTGCCTCGATTTCTTTTGTTCTTAAACACGGAAGGAGCGCATAAAAGAGAGAACCCCCCCCTTAAAATTCATTCTAGTGTATCAGAGTATGGCGAGTTCTTCAACAGTAACCATGACTCGAAATTTGACGTCAATTCAAGGCTTCAATTTTTTAAAGGCCAAAGGACTTTATAGAAATGTATTCATTAAGTGAAAAGAAGTAAATTACTCATACAAGCCACGAATATTTCAACCTCTTGGATAAAATTTATTGTAGTTTATTATTCATAGTAAAAAATGCAAACGAATTCGGCATCCAACACCAACCAACAGCACTGCTGCTGTATTTTTAATACAAGTATCAAGAATCCCGTAAAAAGCAAGATTTTACCGCACTTTCCCGCGCAAATGCGTGTGGTTCTCCCAGGATTTTTGAAAGGAATTGACAGAAACACTCTTATCAAAAATCTGGCGAGAACCACGCGCATTGGTGCAGGAAGGTGTGGTAAATTCTTGCGTTTTTCCGGTATTCTTAATACGTATATATTAGATGACTCTACTCAGCCTAAAAAAAAATTAGAGTGCTGCGTCGGCAGTATCAAACGGCTAGTATCGTCGGACTGAAACGAAAGGCCTTCGCTCGCAACGTCAGTTTAAGTATTCTTAAGTTCCGGCAGTTTCTCAAACCTTTTGATTATTGCACAACTTTCAACCTGATTTCCTGCCTAAATGTCGCTTACTTCGACATGCCGTGTCAGACACTTAACAGCCCAACATTGGTCCGCGTTTGTCGACAAACTAGTTAGTGTTTTGATATGAGATCGAAAACGCCTTCTCGTATTTGACTACAAAAAGGACTATATATGCAGCACACACACTATTAAAATTATCCGGCTAAGGGCGCATCAGTTTGAAATTAAAACTTTTTTGATCATCAAATGGAAATTATTCGAGCACAAAATAACTTAAAAAAAATAAGTAAGTGATTTAAAGCTGACCGAACTGTTCTGAATAACAAAACTAACAAAATAAGTGCGCCTTTAACTTTTGTAAGACTTAAACAACATTCTAATTATACAAGTAGATTTCCCATTTATTTCTTCAAGTATAAATTTGATTTCCTAAAAATGTGTTTGATAGATTTCTCGAAAAAATCTGAATTGACATCAAGATTTCCATGAAGTCAATATAGCATCCGTTCCAGCTACTATGACCTAACTCTAATATCTATAAAATGTCAATGTTTCTTTTTTTTTTCTTTCCATGAACGATGATTGTTTTAAAATTTTATGACTTGTAAATTAAATTTTAATTTTTTTTCCTATCAGTTTGTCCTTCAGTGTCCTAAACGTTCCCTGTACTAATTTTCATCACAATGACCAGTCACGTGATGACGGATACCACAAGAATATCACGAGGTCACCGCTTGGCTATTACGTGTCACCTGACAAGGTTGAACTTTCTCGATACCAGTCTTCTCTGTCGTTCGTCGTGTGGGTATTTTATGAAATTTCACGAAGAAAATCACAAAGGTAGTGAAAATCCTGGCAATAAATAATCATAAAAATGATTTTAAAAAACCATAGGAATTTAAGGCACAATCAGATAAACATTAGTTCCAAACAGGTCTGTATAGTATATTTTTATTAAAATGCCACATCGTGTTCATGCGCACACACACGTTTGCTCGTGCTTCCGAGCGTGCGATCGATCCGGCGTTCTAGCGTGAGTTCGTACGTGCTGTTGCGAATGCTTTCATACATGATTTCATGTCGGCATTCGTGCGTTCGTTCGCGGATTCGTGCTACAGTTTGTGCACGTCTTCGTGCTTTCGTGCGTGCGTCATTCCTTCGTTCATTGGCATTCTGTAAGGTCAAGTTAATGATTGGTTTATTAAGTTAACTAACCTTTAGAGGCCATCATCATTTCAAAAACTTCGTCCTCCTGTTGCTCTCTATTAAACAGTGACAAATTAGGATACATTTAGCATTGGAATTTAATTCTGGAAAACATAAATGGTAAAAACGAATTTAAATTAAAAATAATCCCAGATTTAAGAGAGCTAATATAAAATGTGTTTTGGACGCTTTTGCCCTGGCTATTATTGCGCCACGAAACACTTCACATTGCAAACTCAAACAGAAAACAGAACTCAAACTCATCGACCCACACACCTTTTTCTGTCCTGTTCCAGTAGCTCTACCAATGTATTCCTCTGTTCCACAATATCAACAAGTTCTCTGGTTAGTTGATCTATTTTTATTTGGTCAGATTCCGTACTTTCTAAATTAGAAATAAATACAATACGATTCACACGTATGAACGATATCAGGTTTAACAACAGTTCTAGTCTCATAAATTTTCTTATACGCAAAAATCGCTAATATGTTTTCGGGAAATCCAAAGCAATTCAAAGCGCTCATAAGATCACAAGCAAAAGTCACTTTACATCAATGACGGAGAAAGTCAGTTTCTTGAATGCAATATATCCGGCTGTATCACCTTATTTTGAAGTCACTTTTATGTTTCGTGGCTCCGTGAATAATACGGAAGGGTGGAATGTGACAAAGAGCATATGATGGACTGATGGGAATAGTAGAGACGGGAAGGGAAGGAGGAGGAAAAAGAGGGTATTAAATAGAAGGGGTCAAGAAAGAATGTCAAGAAAGGACAGAAAGAATGTAAGGTGGAATTTACGGGAAGAGTAAGAAAAAGAGGAGTCATAAAAAGAACTCAAGGATGAAGAAGTGGAAATCGAAGTAGTCAAGGAGCGGGAAGGGGCTTGATGGCAGAATTGCAAAAAGACAAGGATGAAAAGGGTAGAAAAAAGGGATGATGACCTAGTGGAGGTATAGGCAAAGAGAGAGATGAGGTAACGGAGAGTGAGGTAGAAACAAGAACAAAAGGAAAAAGAAATGCGGTGGAAGAGAGCTAGGGCAAAGAGGTGGAACAATGAAAATAGGTGGATAGAAGAAGAAAAAGTGAAGGAAGAAAAGAGGAGGAGAAGAAATGGAAAAGAAAGAGCTAGGGACAAAGAACGTACTCATACTTGAAAAGTTATTGAGAAGTTGGTATTAAAGAAACCAGGCTAAAATTTGGAAGTGTCACTAGACTCTTGGCACATACCTCTACTAGAGCAAAAACATCATGTAAACAAAAGAATTTCAATAAATTTTTCGATCTGTCTAACGTGGGAACTTTGAAGTTGTGCTCCAGATGCACCGTTTTGACGTCTCATTCGAAAGGTCTATAAATCTTCTGACACTGCACCCTTCTAGCACAGCCTGATGGGCTTGTAGGAAAAGTTTTCACTCCTCTCGAGCACGTTCTTTTATTAAAATCTTCCTTTCGTTTGCCTACAGCCTGTACAGCTTATTGTTTCTTATCACTACTGAAGTTATAATCCAACAAACTAACCTTCCTTCATTAACAGCTCGCGGATTTGTTGTTCTAATCGTTGCTGCTGATCTTCAAGTTCGATGGAGTTGGAACTGCAAAGAGAAGGGAAAATCAGCCATTGTTCGACGCTCTCCGCCCTCTCACTGAATTTACCCTGTCGTAGTTCTACTTCTGTTTTACAAATTGAGAATGGCAAGTGGGACCAACTGGTATAAAGTAATCTGAGCACTAAATCAGCCCATTCCTTCTGGCGACATCGTAAGGATGTTGTTAAGTGTCACCAGAATAAAAGAAGACTTTAAGTTTCAGACAGCGAGATTTTGCAGCACGTCAACGAAATGAGGATGGTCTGAAATGTTATGAAAATGAACAGATATTAAACAAGTAGATGTAGTGTTGGGATTGCACGAGTTCGACCCAACGCGGGTACTACTTCGTTTTGCTTTATTAACTTTTGTATGCCCGAGTCTGAATGTTTTTTTTCCTTTGGCGTTACTCTCGTTCTTGTATTCAAAATACCTTCGACTTCTTTCAGTATCCAAGTTGAACTTTGAAACCCGAAACTCCTGTCTTAACTTCTCGTCGGATCAGAGCTTTAGATTTGCTTTAAATTATAATTTCCATCCGGTGAACACTTGGTTACCATCCATTAAAATTACTGTTAATTATCAATGTGAATTAAATAACTTTCGCTAAAATGCTTGATATATACATCAAACACTACTTCTGGTGTATGATGTATTACATATAAAAGGCCAGAAGCTTGTAGTTAATCTGCATGGTGTTTTAATCTCAAACTTTTTTACTCTTTTAAATGTTTATCCCTTTAATAATACCAGACTTTCTGGTCCACGTATCAGGGGCAAAATCAGAGAATTCATACAGAAAGATAAATAGTTTATTAATTAAAACATTACGGCTACGTAGGCAAATTAAGTATACGTTCAAAATATCATGAATTTAAATACATGCAGCCATTAAATCCGCCAAAAGTAGTCACGAATAATAAAATCCTTAATAAAATCTATCTTTTTTAAATTATGAGTATCAGGAATGTATATTTCCACCCAAGATTTAATGAAGTACGATTTACACTAGGCAGTACGTTCTATGTAGTTTATGAACATTATCATTCAAGATCTTTTGGAATCATTTGCCAGTAAGCTGCACACAACACACAGATTGGGCAACTAGCCGAGCCACTGACAAAGCTTTTACGAACTGAAGGGATCAACACATGAAGGCTGTTTGTCCGAAAGAAATATACAACTTACGTAAGTTGCGAAAACGCTACATTAAGAAATAATTACAGATGTTCTTGCCTTACATAGACAGACCTGACACAAGACGCTATTTCATACTCAAATGAATCGGGCAGTTCGTGGTTTACGTAAGATAGTATTATGTAAGTCGAGTCTTACTTTGTGTGTATAAATGACTTCTTGGAAATATCTACAAACGTTCTTTCATTAAACCCCTCGTCATGCTTAGCCGAAATTTAACATCACTGTTGTCCAACCTTGTTGAAGTTTACTGTTTCTCTGTTTTCTTTTTGCAATAGTAAGGAGATATTATGACTATTTATCCGATAGAAAAAATACACGTCTTAAATAAGTCAAGGAATGGTCCATTTATGCGAGAGACTTACATAATTACATAAATTGGTCCATTTATACCTAAAGGAAGCCGGGTTTCGTGCCACAAGCAGCCTGTGTCGCAAACGTAATTTTTCTTCCGCCTATACGAGCGTTTTGGATCTTATGTTAGCTTCCTGTTATGAAACCCAAGTCTCATTTCTCTCTTACAAAATGGTCCAGATATTTGCCATAGAATTCAGGGCGGCCAAGTGTGTCTCGCAGTAATCCAGCGACTTGGTATTCACTTATGGCACAAAACCATGAGCCTTGAAACATTTTCTTGAGTCGTTTAGACTTTGCATAATTATTCAATATCACAATTTTGTCGAAGAACTATCCTCTTGTGGCCTCGATCCTGACACAATGTTGAAGTTCGGGTTTTTTATCACAATTCGTGATAGCTCGATTTCCTCTCCCCGCAAGCCCTCCTCAGCGTCACAACTCACATTTATTCTCTCCTCGTCGTCGACGACGACATCTTCTTCAGTTCGTTTATCGGCAAATGGACGATAACGGAAGCTATGCCTTTTTCCAGACTGGCACCAACACAAACAACAAAACGTCATCCAAAATAAAACATTTCCAACAGCCACGGCGGTAACAATTCCAATAATTATCGCCACATTGGCTTTATGATTAGTATGGCAGGTAGGTTTGCAATTTTTGTCCTCGCAACAGTGCTGGCCTAGGCGACAATGATAGGAATCTTCGCAAGCCGAGCTCTCCTCGACAAACAACCACAAAAAATAGTAAAGACACAACCAATAAAAGGGCATCTGTCCACCAAAGCTTCGATCCATCATAACTGTTTATTACCGTTTAACTTCTTTTTCAGATGATCTGGCGACAGTTTCTTGTCGCGAAGGACGAGCAAAAAAGAAACGTCTCCTCTTGAACAGGTGAAGCGAGGCTTTTCCATGCATTACTTCACCGCCAAGCATATAAACGAGGCCAGAGCAGCATGACAATCAATGAATCAAAAACTGATGTGAATTATGTTTACTGGCGGCATATCGATTACTGTAAGCTATTATTAATTAAAAGAAACTTGAGTATGATTCAACAGGCTTGTCACCAACTAAGACAATACTCGTGGTCTATTCTGTACGTAATCCCTTTCTGACTACCCAGGGACAGCTTACATATCTTATGGTCCTTCATCAAAACAAACTACAATCCCTTAACAGTGAGTCACTCATAAAAAAAAAAAACACGAACAATTCACCTGCTACGTTCTTTGCAATTACTTTTATTAAGTATTCATAAGAAACCCCTGTGCAAACAACCACTAACGTTTGAAGATTAAAGATATATAAGGCATATAATGTTGTCACGATAGCTGCAGCGATATTGTCACCTATCGTGATGCGGTCACGATATAAACAGAAGCTCAACTTTCATCATCATACAAAATATCTAATGATAAACCTGATTCTTACTCCATCACATTGGCATAACTAACTACGAGGAAGATTAGAAATGGAAAATTTCGAGTGAAATAGTTCATTGACCACAGAAAAAGAAAGAAAAAAGTTAGAAAGGATACGGAAGTTTTTAAGTATATAAATATATTCAGTCCCCCAATACTTGCTGCTCGTATTTAGATTAACAAAAGCTATAAGTCCTTTAAATCTAAAAGAGCAACGAAACATTTTCGTACAAAGGATAGAGTCCTTGTAAATACGCTGCAGATATCCTTTGGTCAAAAAAGTTTCGTTTTACCAAAATCTTAAGAGCTTTTAGCTTTCTTTTAATATATACTGTAATATTACATTCGCATCAGCATTCTCCACAGAGAATTTTTATAATTTTTACAAGAGAGCTCTCTCTTCTCACACCAGACTCTTCCACTTGAGGCTCACTTGAGACATTCACGTGTCATGTCTTCAAAGATATTTTTTGTGAGTTTTGAGTAGTCATACACCATATATTTCACGCCGCATTCTCCCCGAGGTATTTGTACCATTAACTACGGAGATTGAAATTAGCTATCATTTGTCATTGATATTCCATTTCTCATTTCCATTAACGACTCTCTGCATCTTTTTTTTTTTATCTTAGATCAACACCAGGTGCTTCAGACGTGCTACATGCAAGACACATATGACATACGCGAGAGATAAGCAATGTACACGCGAGGTACATTCGAGGTACAAGCGAGATTCGCTCGGTTCTCGAGACAAGAGAATGTGACAGTTACAACCTACGGAGCATGAAATAAACGTGAGCTTTACCCTTCCAAACCTAGCACAAACTTCGTAATGAAAAACATAAGCTGCTCAACTGCAAGTTTATGGAATAATCTTCCAAATTAGATTAAAGTGGGAAAAGTTACTTTGAAAGAAGTTCAGACTATTCTCTTTGGCAATACCAAGGTATTTGAAGGTTAGCTAAAATTGTAAAATATGTCATATATTTAGAGTAGCGAATTTTTAAAAATAATTTTAGATTCTTAAATTGTCCTAGGTTTAGTGAACCAGCCTTTTATAAAGCAGATACTTTAGCCACACACATCTGAAAATGACGTTTCAAGGGCTATATCTTGTGCAACAATTTCCTGTAGACATTGGCAGTCTTGGTAATTGTTATTACCAGTCTTCTTCATACAACATATATCAAAACATATACGTTATCGCTCAATGACTTTTTATTTTATTTTGTTGATTTCCTCATTTTTCTTATTGAATTATGATTGACGCTAATGAAATACCATAAATGTTAAAGATTTTTAAAATAAAATGTTAAATGTTGAACTTCAATTTAACGGAATATTTAATTGCTTGTGGTAAATGAATTATCTTTCAGCGTAATTATAATTTGATTGGCGTAATTGAAGTTTGAAAGTCACTGTTGAAGACGACAATCGCTTTAATGGACACTTCTTTCGCTTTAATGAAGGGCAAAAGGTGTAAAGAACAGGCGTATCACAGCTCTCCACGTATTCACCAGCCAACGACGTTGCTTTATTTGTATAGATCACTGATCACGTCAGAGAGCTGCTAACGTGTTTTTCAATGCCCCCAAAATTACCTTTGAGCTTTCAATCATCGTTTTAAGTATTTTTCTTGTATTGTTTTATTAGTTTATTGTATAAAACAAACAGATTTCATTTTTCCGTTGTCTGTTCAGTTATAGGTACACAGATGACGTCACAACGTGGTAAGAACGAAAAAACATGGCCCACGAGGCGACAGCCGAATGGGTCAATGACAACGGAAAAATGAAGTCTATTTGTTAGATACCTAATAGGCAAAAATTATACAGTAATTTAGTTAGCTGAAGTCATATCTCAATACGACGAAATTTTCAGTTACCTACAAGTTAAATCAAAACCTTCTTTGTCACATATTAGCTCTCTAAATTCATATCACACCATATCATTTCAGATGTCTCCAAGTTAGCAGTACAAAATTTTCCTTTAAAATAGTTATGTAAAGTCATATCACAAGGTATGATTTCAGATGTCTAAAAATTAGTTTAGACTTTTATCGATACTTTTTACCACTGTCAAGATATGCTTTAGCAATACCTCACAAAGATCATCTCATTCTTAAATGATGTTGGCGACAAGGCTGACTCACATTAGGTGGGGCACTGGGTAAATTGAGGACTGATGTCCCTGGCACACTCTATTTTGATCAAAGTATTTCAAAGTCTTTGAGCAAAGCATTTGAAAGATATCTGAAAGATGTTTACATTATCACATACCTTGACCAAACTACACTTTGATCAAAGAAACTTGGATGGTATACACCGGCTCCAACCAACGGTTACAAAACGTACCACAAGGTGCTTTTGGTTGATGCCATATATAAACCACTACCTGTCTATTTTATGCTGGGCTCTTATATTTATCACAAGACTACCTGTCTCGAATAGCAATGGCTAATTGCAGGTAATGGAAATGTAAAAATGTATCGATGTGCTTCTTTAGTAATAAATTGTTGTTGCTGTTGTTGTGGGCAGCCATAGGTTGCTCATTCCCATGATACAGGCAGATTTTCCCTGAAAAACCGACGGATATTTGCAGCAGTGCACTTGACAACCATCGAACCGCGATGAATGAGAACAAACCTTCTCCGTTACACAGCTCTTAACATGTTTGCATAAATTATATATCACGATCTAGCCTGAAAGAATCGTTAATTTGATGATAAAAGAAGCGAAAAATAGCTCAAAGATACTTTCTCGTAGATCTCTATGGAATAAGGTCCAACAGCACTAAGAATTAGCACAGATAATGCTTAGATTGAGTGATTAAGACCAACGTCTACAGGACAAAGATCGAAATGCTCAGTCAACAACTGTAATTTATTTGAGAGAAAAAAATAGAATTAACATGAGCAAAAATATGTTAATTTTGCGAGAAGCTACTTCTTCCGAACGAATATACCAGGATGTCCGTTTCGATTTTATCTTTGATCTCACGAAAGAAAAGAATTTCGTCATGTTTAGAATATATTGTACATTAAGACAGCATTATCGCAACATTACAACGTGGCGACGTTTAAGCGAAATTTACCATGATGAATGAGAACAAACCTTTATCATTACTCAGCTCTTGACATATCTGCTTAAATTATATATCACGATCTAGTCTGAACGAATCGTTAATTTGATGATAAGCGAAGCAAAAAAAATAGCTCAAAGACACTTTGACATAGATCTCTATGGAAAAAGGTCCAACTGCACTAAGAATTAGCCGAGATAATGCTTAGATTGAGTAATTAAGGACAACGTCTATAGGACAAATATCAAAATGCTCAGTCAACAACAACTGTAATTTGTTTGAGAGTAAAAAATCGAATATACTAGGATGTCCGTTGAGGTTTTATCCTTGAATCACAAAAGAAAATAATTTTGTCAGGTTAAGAACATATTGTACATTAAGATAGCAGTTAGCCCTCTGTATTACAACGTGGCGACGTTTAAACTACATTTAAAAACACGACAAGTGAGGCGTACAATAAGAATGTATTTTTAACGTCGACATGAAAGCACTTTAAGATTGGTGACAGATCAAACGACATTTGACAGTTAATGTTCTTTTTTGTAAAAAAGGTGCTTCGTTAGGTAGGCTGAAATAAGTTAAAATTTCTTTACTTAAATGCTGAACAGAAAGTCTGCTCATGTGGGAGCTTGGTAAATATCAGACATCTTTAAGACTTGATATCTAAGGACATAACACCTTTTAAAATAGTGTATTCGGCTTGAATGTTCAGAGATAACAATTCAAATCTTCGCCATAAGAGTACAGAAGATGAAACGTTCGCGTCAACCAAACCTACAAAGGCCGCCAGACTATTAGACCAATATTTTTGGTTATTCTACAAATAACCTAGCAGCATATCACATGTGCAAATTCCGCGCCGTTTGGAACTCAGTTTTCCTTGTATGCTGGAGGTGGAACGTTCATATTCACTGCGACATTGTCTTGCACGGGCACATTATTTTGAGGGAAGACGAAGCCAGGTTGTTGTTGTTGGGTATAAGCAGTGGTCGAGTGGTTAACGGTAATAGTTGTTGGGGCATTTTGGAACTGCCTGTACAGAGTGAAACCGTAGGTTCTTCTTCGTCGACAATAACACAGTGTCACCCAGAAAACGACTTTGAAAACCAACGCGAATACGATGATAATGATCAGTGTTCCAGTTGCCAAACCACTTTCAGAAGAATCGTCGTAGCAACTTGAACGGCATCGGCCATTACAACAACTCTCTAATTCTTCGCAGTCATCACTAGCAGTACAGCTTAGTGTGCTTCTCACGCCAAACACGAGCATTAAAACAACCAAACAACTCCTCCACTGCATCATTTTACTGAAGTACACGAACGATTCGAACTTTGGTGCAGAACTTTGGTGATGGAGCAGGGGTCGGAAAAAATGACTGCTCACGAAGAAGTCAACCAAGCCAATCGACAAATTTCCTCAGTGCCGTGACTGACGTCAAATAAGAGCTCATTTACATCAGTATGAATTTATTTTAAAAGACGTAATTTGCATCGGAATGGAAATTATCTCCTTTAATGGCTTCCTGCCTTTCATTGCAACATTAAGCCGACCATATCATTTGGTCAACATTTCGATACAGCAGACAATTTCATTGCTTTTTTATAAACTGTAATATATTGCGATAAGGTTTGAGGTAGGTGTAGAGTTGCCGCCTTTACTTTTTCATGCCTGGTAGGTCACAGGATTGTTTGTTGTGGACTTCAAAATGACAGTTATTCATGATTCGAAAGTAGAGTGCTACTTAGACAGTGTTGCACGAATTTTATAAAGCCGAAAGGATCAGAAAACTGCCGAAAATTGACGATAGTAAGATTGACGTTTCGAGTGAAGGGCCTTCGTCGTTGTTGATGAAATGTGCTGTTGATGACCGACGTTTCGACAGCCTCAAGTAGACATCATGTCACCAGAACATACTAAAACTCCAGAGACACTCTCGGAAGCGACCAGACTCTCCCAGATTCATTCGCCCCCGCACCGATCTCCTAAAAATTCGGCCTGCTAAGTAGCTTTAAAGAAAGCTTCTCAAATCGCACTGTGAATTAATAAACATTCTTAACTTTTACCCGTAACAGACGTCTGCCCTTGACGAGTAAAACTTTCTAACGATATCCAGAGTAAAATAATCTGGCTCTAAAATAATCGAGCTCTAATTCGAGTTCATAGTCAAATGATAAAGGTCGGATTTGTACATGAAAGAGTGCATACGATACCAACACAGCCCAAGAACAGAGACCTATCAGTTCAAACACCGTTGCAATCTTCAAGTCAAAGCCTCTTAGATATGATAAATGACTTGTTGTTCAAGAACCAAACACCTAAGAGACATGAAAGGCCTTCATCTTTCAATATCTAAAGAACAGCTGTCCGTGTTCGGTCAACAATCGATTTCCAGTTTCCACAAGGATCATTGATCACCAGGGATAAATGACCAAGGGCAACTCATTCGGAGGTCATTTATTCCTGTGAATAAATTTATTCCTGTGTTGAGGCATCAAAGGTGACTGTAAATAACAGTTACTTTCATCCTGCACATCAGCACTACACTGATGAGGCCCAATAGGCCGAAACGGTTCCGTCTGTAGTTATATATATATATATATATGTGAACGTTTTGGTTTACGAGATACAAAGAGGGCTCAATACCAAACAGACAGAGCAAATAGTATTATGTCACTTACCTCAAAAAGTCACTACAGCCTG
>JBAHVQ010000511.1:345330-357625 GCA_036872915.1 Nanipora kamurai
AGGTGAAGGTGGAGGTGAAGGTGGAGGTGGAGGTGAAGGTGGAGGTGAAGGTGGAGGTGAAGGTGGAGGTGAAGGTGAAGGTGAAGGTGGAGGTGAAGGTGAAGGTGAAGGTGGAGGTGAAGGTGGAAGTGAAAGTGAAGGTGGAGGTGAAGGTTGAAGTGAAGGTGAAGTTGGGGGTGGAGATGAAGGTGGAGATGAAGGTTGAAGTGAAGGTGAAGTTGGGGGTGGAGATGAAGGTGGAGATGAAGGTGGAGATGAAGGTGGAGATGAAGGTGGAGGTGAAGGTGGAGATGAAGGTGGAGGTGAAGGTGGAGGTGAAGGTGGAGGTGAAGGTGCAGGTGAAGGTGGAGGTGGAGGTGAAGGTGGAGGTGAAGGTGAAGGTGAAGGTGATGGAGGTGGAAGTGGAGATGGAGGTGGAGGTGAAGGTGGACATGAAGGTGGAGGTGAAGGTGGACATGAAGGTGGAGGTGAAGGTGGACATGAAGGTGAAGGTGAAGGTGAAGGTGAAGGTGGAGGTGGAGGTGCAGGTGAAGGTGGAGGTGAAGGTGCAGGTGGAGATGGAGGTGGAAGTGGAGATGGAAGTGGATGTGGAAGTAGAGATGGAAGTGGAGGTGGAAGTGGAGATGGAGGTGGAGGTGGAGGTGGAAGTGGAGATGGAGGTGAAAGTGGAGATGGAGGTGGAGATGGAGGTGGGGTGGTGGTAGAGATAGCTAAGGAGGTGAAGAAGGAGATGGGGATGCAAACAGAGACAGAAATATAGGAAGTGGAGATAGAGGTGGAAGATGGAGATGGAAAAAGGGGAGAACTTACCTACATGTAACAGTGAATAAGATGGGAGAGAGAGCTGGAGAGAAATGGAGATAATGATAGATGAAGGATATGGTAAGGGTTATGTAGATGGGGATAAAGAGGGAGTCAGGGAGGTAATGGAGAAGAGGATGGAGATGAAGTACATGAAAATAAATAAGAAGATGGGGACTAACAGAAATGACAAAAAGGATGAGGATGGTGACATAGGATGCTCTCATATTTTGATAAATTTACTCTATTCTCACCATTAGATTGCTCACCTCCATCAAGCTATCTCCAGCAAGACACATCAACAGTCGCCGTCCTTTCATCTCCACAATCATGGCAGCATTTTCTGCAGCATACATGGATGTAAAGTCAAACATGGCAATATCTTCTTCATTCTGGGCATTCAAGGCAAAATCCATGTGGGGTAGCTGTTTATTTGTGCAAAAGTCAGCTGCCTCACGAGCATATTGCAATAAACACTCGCGACTCACATTCTCTTTGGCCAGCAGATCTCTAGGGTCAATGCAATCCTGAATAAACCAAGGAAATTGAAATAAATTTTATTACAACTGGAAAATAAAATGAAACTAAAATGTCCACCCAATTGAATAACAATTTCTCACATTTTCCTGAAAAAAAAACATAATATGCTGTAATGATACTGCTGATTGGTTCTCTAATGGGCCAATCAGAGTAGTAAAAATCCAAGTACTTGGATATTGAAAGGGAAGTTGCATGCAAACATTGTAAATAACTTAGCTACTTAAAAAATATTATACAGGTAGCAAAAACTTTCTCTAACCAACAGCTTATTATGATGAGCTTTCAGCTGTCCATCCACCATCTTCCACCCATTAAAATAAGCTCAAAGTAGTTTCAGATTAGTTTTTTCAACTTAATTTTCATGCTACCAACCTTCTTCAACACACCCTTCGCAAGTAAACTTGTCTTCTTGGCTGTCATAACAAAGTAATGAGTTTCATCTTTATAATACACAATGTTCTCCAAATCAATTCCTGTTGCTTCTTTCAGGTCTTGAAAAAATCCCTGATTAAATATAAATGCAACTCCACTAATCTCTTCAACCCTAGCTTCAGCTTGAGTATTTCGGTTGACAAAGTTCATAGTGATAGCAATTGCCAACTTGCCACGGAACTCTTTCCTCTTGAATCCCTTTAAAGTATGTCGACGACCATCTGTGCCAATTAGGACATCAAATTCAAATTTACTAACGGGATGATTTTCAGGTTTCACTTCTGCTCTCCATCCCTTATCTAAATAATTTATTTAAAAAGCTTTAATACAATTATTAATGATTACATCACAGTTTATTGTGTACTGCATGTATCCTATACAGTACTATCCTATGTTGCTTTTTGAATACCAAATAAAAAAATAAATCAATATGCTTAAGGACTTTGAATACATTCTTCTTCATGTATCTTTCAAATAATCATGAATAATTACTGAGTATTTTAGCCTATCAAATCACCAATAATACATCATGTGCATGGACTTTACAGTTGATAAAACATTCCTCCTTAGTATTCTTTATATAAAGAATAAGTGTGTTTTTCTGGTATGGCAATATTTTCCTCTGACAATGCGAGCCATTGGTTGGACTCTGCAAGGACACATTTTTTTGGGTTAGTTTTTGATGCTGTTCAATAAACTTGCAGAATGTGTTTTATCAGGTCAAAAACCACTCTGGCTTTTACATTCAATCTACATTATACACTCAACTAACATTTCTGACTTACTAGTTTAAGATCCCATCCATTTATAAACTTTAATATTTTCCACATTTACTCCCAACCAAAAACATCTCATAACAACAACAATCACCACCACATTAGGTACTAACAAAATTTTTTATCTCACCGTCAGAAGGCTCTTTCACTTTGACAAACATACATGTAGAATAAACCTGGACACCAAGAATAAGTGCAACCTTCAGGAGGATCAACTGAAGTCGTCGAATACCTTGAAAAAATAACAGCATGAGAACATGAAAAATTTGATGACATGGAGAATCTATGGAAAATGAACTTGATTAGTGTGGATAATTACAGTATAAGGTAAAGGTTGCAGTATAAGGTTACAGTATAAGGTTAAGATACTTTAGGAACAGAATCAACAGGTTCTCAGGAAAATCTTCCACAGTTTCAATTTCCATGTTGCCTCACTTTGACAAGACAAGTCTTTCAACCCACCATGAAGCAAAATACCAAACTTATCTGTATGAATACTGACCTGAGCAAGTTTTGCTTACAAACACTAAACAGTAATTCAAGGCATTCTCAAACTGCTTAATAATTTATAAGGGAATACAAAGAAAAATGACAATTGTGCACTAGCTACCAGGTATTTCTGATATGTATACAGCTTACTTTTATCGTCAAATTTTTTGGCTAAGAAAATGAAAATGATACATTTAAGAAAGCCCAGATTCAAATTACACAAACTCTAACCCGAATTCTAACTCTAGGGCAACCCTAATCTCAGAATTCCAGAAGCAAATTCAAAAAAATTGTCACATCATTTTTATAGACAGATGTTTGCCATTTACAACATAAAAAATCCATTAACAGTGAATTAATATTCAGAAATAAAGATACTAAAATTGGTAAAAATATCCATTGAAAATTCCCCTGGGTATATACATATCATCTCCTTCAAAGGTCAGTATTCAGTTGCCCTCACAACTCTAAGTAGTGTTTCTGAGCCCTAGACCAGGATTGAACCTGCAACCTTCTGATGCTCTAACCATTGAGCTACCAAGACTCAGGTGGTGAGCTAAGATGTAGGTTTGTCTTATGTACTGCCTAAGTGGAACTCACAATATCATAATGATTTTATTATATTTTTATTATCATATATATAATATATTTTTTATTATCATATCGTGACTTCTGCTTAGGCAGTACATATAACAAACCTGCACCCTAGCTCACCATCTGAGTCTTGATAGCTCAATGATTAGAGTGTCTCACTGGTCATCAGAAGGTTGCTGATTTGATTGCCGTCTGGGGATTAGAAAACGTTTTTCTGAGTAAACAAGCTTGACAAACGTCCCTTGGTTGTCTGATATGTACTAAGCTCCCACACGAGCCAACTTTCTGTTCAGCAATTAACATATCTAAGTGGTGTATGATGTGTGCCTGCCATACTGCAACTCATGGGCTAGGTAAGTCACCATCTGGGAAAAAGTGAAGTGGCACAGACCAGTTCTTTCAAGAGGTAAGTGTATAAAGATTTAATTAAATAATGAGAAATACCAAATTAAGCTTGTAGAGATCAGTTTTTATTTTGAGCCTTTAATCCCTGGAAGACTTCCCAATGTTAAGTAAAATTGTTTGGTTGTTGCCAGGATAAAATAAGAAAGGTTTCCATGAGGTCAAAGGTTACAACCATTTTAAGGTGTCAGCACTGATGGGAAGGGTTGGGTATTTCAACTACTCTCCGGTTAATTGAACTATGAAACTTCAAAAACGGTCGAATTCTTTCACGGATGAACAATGGTTCAGTGTTTCGTTTGAAAAAAGTAATTTGAACTCAATTGCCTCTTGATCAGAAAGGTAAAGCCCTCTGGAACTTACATTCGATGGAATTACATTCGGAACTTTAAAGCCCGAGTCCGATGAAGGAGAGATGACAGGACATACCCAGAGTACATGCGGAATAATGATTCTTTGAATAAATCAACGAGGGATTCTCATAAAATAATCAATCCTTCATACTGTTTCATAACAATACTTTATTTACCATTGTCTGGAAGCACATGTACCTGTACTTTAGCCAAAGAAACGTACTGTCTTTAAAACAAAGTTACATGAAGATAAATTGTGCTTATCTTGAAAGTTAAACAAGCAGTATCATTACTTAATGACAGAATATCGATGTAATAGCACCACTCTTTTATTAGTTTATCATAACCAGTGTCCTTGTACTTACTTATATGATCCAACGTTCCAGCACAAAATTTTCCAAAGAACTTCTTGGCTCCCAAGTTTTTTAAATCGTAAATTAAGAAGGGCCAAAGATGTAGAACATTATTGCGAGAGAAACCGTCTCGTTTCTCGGTTACAACAACAGTTGCTCCCAACAAGGCGGCTTCAATGGCAAATCTTAAGCCACAGGGTCCACAGCCAATAACCAATACTTTGTTCTTGCAACATGGTTTTTTATTATACGTCGCATTCCCTGCTCTTTTGTCGAGCTTTTTCCATAGAGTTTGACATTTCCACGAAGTCAGTCTGTTCTTCAAGTTTTGAAAGACAGTTCGGTGTTCCGTTGGGTCGATGTTGACACTTGAACAAAGATTTGAAAACACTTCTAGAGTCTCTAATAACCCTGACGCATTAATAAAAGCATCAAATAGAGCATCAGGGTCAGATTTTGATGAATCTTTCGTGGCTCCTTCACCAGTCTGATTAGCTGCCATACTCTGACCTTGATGTTCCACTCAAATATTCAACGAATAATATCACCAAAATTTTCAGGACAGCAACTCCAAATTTCGACCGTGGGGAACGACATTCTTCAATTTTTATTTTGGCGAGTAGTACACAACTGGCAAAGCCTTATCTCATTCGGCTAGTAGTCTTTTTTTTGCCAAAAGTTCTTGACAAGACCAAACGATAAACAAAACCATACAATCGAGAATTGTCGCGTCGCGCGCGGGATTTCCTCATGATTTCCGGAATTCTGCCGGGGGGCAGAGAAGGAAATCACTATGGGGTTGGCGGCTCCAATTGGAAAAGTCCTAAAAATTGTCAAAAAATATGCTAAATAGCAAAACAATTTTTCCGAATCTGGTGATATTTTTAAAAGTAGCTAGGAAAGAAGAGAAAAGAGGAAGGAAAAAGAAAAGAGACAGAGAGTAAGAAAAAGAAAATAGGAAAGGAGAAAGGAACAGAGAAAGGAAATTGAAAAGAGAAAGGTAAAGGAAAAGGGAAAGAAAAAGAGAAAGGGAATGGGAACAAGAAAGTGAAAGGGAAAAAAGGAGAATGGGGAAAAGAAAGGGAATGGAAAAGAGAAAGGGAAAGACAAAGAGAAAAGGAAAGGAAAAGAGAAAGTAACAAAGGAAGGGAAAGAGATAGAGGAGGAAAGAAAGAAAGAATGACAAAGAACAAGCTGGATGATAAGGCAGAAAGGATAATAAGTCCACAACTGAATTCTCCATAAGACGTTGTGTATACGTACAAGGTAAAAAATTAAAAGAGGATTTGAAGTTTAACTCTATCCTGGACTTTCCCCTTGATGAGTAAAATCGTCTGCCGTTAGCCAGAGTTAAATACTAAAGTCTCCATAGGTCACTGAGGACCTATATGGACAGGAAGGAGTTACAGACAAACGTTTTCGATCAACATCATCATCTTCAGGTTATAACGAGCTCCTTGTGGAATGCTCCAGCAACCAAGAAAAGTTGCTAAACCACTGCTAGAGAAAACCAAAATGGTTGGAAAACTGTGGGAACTTAGGTGTAGAAAAACTGACGTTTTTTGATCATAGGTGACGAAAAAACGTGACGTAGGGCTTTCGCTCGAAACGTCGGTTTTTTTAACTCCATATTCCGGCAGTTTCCCAACACTTTTGGTTTTCTACATGTCGTTGAATACTGCCTGCACTGCACTCTGCTTTTATACCACTACTGGAGAAGTCGTTAAATTCCTACCTCAGTTATCACAAATAGCCATCCAACAAGCAATCGATTCAAAAATACCACAATTACCTATCGTCGTATTAAACTGAAAAATCAAGCTAGCTTATCACACGAAGAACATCTTTAGAGCTGTTGTAAATAACAAGGTATTACTAAGCGCATCGAATAGATAGACTAGGTCACTGGCTAGAATTTTTAGTCGGGCTTTAATTTTCAAGTTGCCAAAATGGCACATTACTCAACCGAATCAACGTCTCTTGACTTCATGAAACAAAGGAATATAAAATTATCTGGGAAGATCTCACCATGTTAGCTGGCATGCCAAAATGGCCCTCCCATACAACACAGATTAATTGTTAATTATCATCCGGTTCGGTGGCGATAACTTCAAGAAAGTCTTCTTTAAATTATTCTTTTGAGGAGAAAATATACATAAATGTTAATGTCGGTTCCTGGGACGCCAATCCTTCAGTCATCAATATGAAATTAGCAAAATTAATAGCTATTTCCCGACCATTTTAATATTCGTAAATGCGGATATAGTAATAATAGAACTTCTGCCCACTCGTGTCAAATGCTCCATACTTCGTTACTCCCACACAACGGTTATCATATGGCAAGGTCGGACCATGACGTCACGAGGAATATTTGCACATATGGTTTTAACATTAACCTCAAAAAGTTTGCGCAAGCAAAAAATTATTACTCGTTAGGAGCATCGCCAGAACGTCTCGGGACATTTTCATTCTTGCAATGGTATGGCGTAGCGTACCGTTTTTGAATAACACATTTTAATCAAACTAATCATTTTCTGACTATATTTACCCCATTCTGATCATTAAAGGATGTGGGCAGGGCCGTAACTACTGGGGGGGGGTTCGGGGGTGCGACACCCACCAATGTTGTAATACTGCAGTTTTGTCGGGCAATTTTAACAATTGACGACATGCTCGTCGGGCAAAAAATTGGTAAAACAGCAAAAAATTTACAGTTTTTTTTTTGCTATTATATTCCCATTTCTTATGATCCTATTTCTTGAAGTCAATAGCGAATATAAAATTTTTAATTGCTTTTATTAAATGTTTTCTCAACAACAGAATCCTTAGTAGTAGCTGCTCATGTCTACTGCGTTTGCAGTTGGGTCACGCCCTTTTCGTCTTTTTCGTCGGGCAAAATTTGCCTGCACCCCCCAAACTCAACACCCAAGTTACGGCCCTGGATGTGGGGTCTTATTTTTCGCTCGTCATTGCTACTGAACATTGTGCAGTAGTGGATTCAAACTTTCTGTTTACAGTGGGGGTTTTGGCGAGAGAGTCAGACATTATAATAAAAGATTACTCGCAATTAGCTGATAGTTTCTGGGGAAAAAACCTCATGATTAACCGATACTGCAAATGTCAACTCAAAAGCTTCAGTTCATTCGAGCGAAATTTGAACTCTCATCTTCGGGCTTCCGCGGACCACTGCTCAATCAGCTCAGCTATCGAGTGGTAAGGGAACAACTGGCTCTTTTAATCCAATAGAATTGCACGAGAGATTCTCGTGACAACCATGCAGACATTAAGCAGTACGATAACCCGATAATGCGAGTTCTAATTCTTCGAGTCGACTTTCGCAGTGGCGGTTAATCATAAAGTAAACTCTTCATGTCACCTTGAGTATGATCTTCAAATACAAGTTTCTTTTGTGGGGATAATGAGTCTCCGTGTTCATTTGACTGAAGCCTCGGCATCACTTGCCAGCTAAACTTATTAAGTCCAAAGCTATACATAGTTTAAGCATTTCCTGTCCCAGGACTTTTCCCTTGACGAGTAAAATCGTCCGGCGTTTGCCAGAATAAAATACTCTGGCGTTAGCTAGAGGAAAATACAAAAGTCTCTATGGGTCACTGAGGGCCTATACGGCCAGGAAGGAGTTAAGGAGATAGGTTTTAAACCCTTGTTAAGTTTAAAAATGTCGCACGTAGGTTAAGAAAATCAAACCACTTTAAACCAATATTAAACATTTTCGTACAGCCTTTGGTTAAATTATACAGATTTCTGATAAGTTGATTTGAAAGTGTAAACTTAGAAATGGTTTGACTTCAACTTCCTATAAAGTCACCTTTTTTTCGCTAATATCGTCAGAAAACGTCCTTGGAAACCCATTTTTCGAAGTTCGTAACAGCCTTTAAATGAACAAAGACGAAAAAGCTTTAACCTTCTAATTTACCATGTCATAAAAAGGTGCCGCAATGCCCCCAAGTTTGCTTGTTCAAAAAATTTTTCCTGTCCAACAACATTCCTTTCTCTAGAAATTTTCTCATTAAACTTTAACGATGCGTAAAGGAAAATTAATGAAGTTTACCATTTGTCAGTTCAGAAATAAATTGTAATGACAGCCCAGGAGGTATAAATTGTAAATGGTCGTTTTGCTTGAAGCACTCTGTCTCTGCCCTCTGGTTAGATGAGAAACTTGATAACGGCTCTTAAAGTACTAATGCTTTTTTATTTATGTTGAGAACTTTTTCTCGTTTTTTTTCGAAAGTTTACGACAGAAATAGTTAAAATTTTCTTTTGTCCCTCGTAAATCGTTTGTGTTTGTGTTTTTAGGTTATGGAAGTGAAAGTTTTGGCCGTTGTTCTGTTGTTTGGGTTAGTTTTAAGTTTCATGGTTCAAAACTCCGACGGTCAGAATTTGCGTTGGGGTAAAAGAGATGATTTGAAGTCAGAGTTTCAAGAATGGCTAAGACGTACCCATTTGAAAGAAAAATATCCAAGAGAACCTCAAAATAACAGTAAGTATAAAGTAAAATTATTTGAGATCAATTCACAGTGTGTAGTGTCTTAATATGATTGAAAGCGAACTTCATCAAAGTCTGAGAACGATGTAGAAATATAGGATGCTATGTAGGCAGTATATAAAATGGCGTAGAAAGTTAAAAGATTGGTAGACTGCCGAACTAATGTTGGAAAATTCTAACGTTTCGCGATCAAAAACCCTTCTTCAGAGAGTGAAACGTGTTTTGTTTTTAAAAGAGGGCCTTTGTACTTAACGTCAGAATTTTTCAACATAAGTTCGGTAGTCTACCAACCTTTTAACTTTCTACGCTGTTTCATCAAAGTCTGATCCTTTTACCAAAAGCTCACATTGTCCTAAGGTAATAATTAAGTAACCAAATCCAAACTGTGGTAATTTAAGCATCTAAATTTTTCACTCCTTGTACGAAAAAAATTTGACCGTAACCAAATCTCCCCCATGTCTACCGTAACACCTAAAGTTGAGATTAACCAAACACCAGGGCGGCAAAACGTCCTAAATTTTCAGTTTCAATGTTTAAAAGACAATGCAAACTAAAAAAACTAAACAGCTTTTAAGAAGAGTACTTTTCATAAGCAAAATGCCCTACATGTGTCAATGCATATTTTATTAAGACTTGAAAATAACTAGTAATTATTTGATGGCTAATCACACCTTCCTCCTTCATATTACATTAAAAGCAACCTTACTTCAAAATAAACAATTTGTTCCTGAGTGCTGTATTTTTCACGGAAATGTATTGCTAATTTTCTAGATCGTGTCAAGGAGTTCCGAGATGACGAGAGAAACCGCCAGCGAGAGGATAATAAAATCAAGTTTAATTAACATCACATTTGTCACATCACTGCTAAAACCTAAATAATTGTAGTTAATTAAGACTGCGACAACAAATAAAAACCATAATAGTTTCTCGGAGGAAAAACTAATTAGACTTGTAGTGGAGAATTCAAATGAGCATCTGTTCCGTTGGAATAAAGTCAAAGATTGAAAACACCTTGGTGTCACTGGTGTGGAAATAAGCAATACAATGGCATAAAATAAGAACGATGCACAAGCACGGTTAAACAAAGTGTGAAAACCATACCAAGCCCACAAACTCAAAAAAAGCCAGTTTTCACAAATCCACCGCCCACTTGAAGAACAAGTATAAAAATGCTTAATTAACGCATGCGCAACACTGCAATTGTTCAAGGTCAAAGACACTAGCTAAAGGCAGGAGCACTGAACTCTGTATAGACTGGAAGGCTGATTGCACTCAAAAAGTGACACCAAAAATGGCCGACATGGGGCCTTTCTAGTAGTTTCCCTCAGTCCCTCACGCTGTCACATTAATTAGAACCAGTCCCTAACACAAACAATAACTCTAACCTTAACCCAAACCGGAACCTAGAGCTAACACCCCTGGACACCCGATACTAAATATGATTTTCAGCAGGTTAGGTCTCGATCTAAGACATACATTTTCCGGGAGTTTCGACCAGCAAATTTTTCATTCAGAGGTCATCCGATATCAAGTCGGACGTAGCAGGCGACACGCCTCTTGCGTGAGACGGTGACTTTGAATGTCGAAAAGATCTAATCTTTAACTCCGGTTACGACGTTGTGTTTAAAAAGAATTTCCGCAAAACTACTGATAACAGACAGATTAATAATAACGAATAATAGTTTCGTAAATCCTTTTCAAACAATGGTCCTCCAGTCAGGTGGTAATGATAAAGTGGTTGCCAGGACTTCGATGTTTTTCGACTTTCAATCAACTACCGTAGCACATGCATAAACAATCTCTCTCCTTCTGTTGCCCTCTCTCTTTCTCTCTACTCTCTCCTTTATTACATTCATGGAATAATGGAGAACGCCATTAATGGTGTCGCATGACGTGGTAATCAAGATTTTTGTGCGGCTGTTTTAGCCCTAAAATCGGAAGTAGCCTCTCCACATGCGCCTCTCTTGCTGGAAGCCACTCGTGGCGTTATGGTGTGGATCCAAGAATGGATTCAAGATCCATAGTTGGATTGTCTTTTTAGCAGAGCTCTGGTTGTGGACTAGCTCATTGTATTTTGGCTATTAAATCGTCGTTTGCACAATGCACAATAAAATACCTAATATTCATGTATGACAAATAATAATAAAGCTCGTCCTACTGAAATATTCAAGTTCATTTCTTATATTTATAAGTCATTATCGCTTTCATAAATGTTCACAAACACATCTCGCCTTCCCCCGACAGATGATGCTTCGAACGCACTTTAATAATAATTGATTACTATTAGCTGATTTTTCTTTTGCAAAAATTTGGCGGAACTTAAATCCCGAAACTCAACCCTTGCGTACGACCATACAGTCAGGTATTAGAGGGACTGAAGCTCCTTTTTATAAATTGAGCCGCCATCGTGTGTTTACTGACAATGGTTGATGCAGGACCATCCCCAGGCCCAATCACGCTCATGTGTACAAGCCGAATTTATGATAAAGTTCAAACGTTTCGAGGTATGGCCCCTCGTCAGAAATTGAAACGAGTTCTAAAAGAGGAATGGAAACTAGACTAGATTTTGTACTAAAAGGAAACAAGTGACAAAAATTAGCCAATAAAATGTAAGAAAAACAAATCAACGACCTAGCAACGACAAGGAAGCCACTTGCTATTTTTAACGGCGACAAGTTAAGGTAACGAGTTATGCTAACTTATTTGTCGGTTATGTTGAGAAACTTATCCTCGAGCAGTACACAGGTCCCATCCCTGATTTCTTTCGAAGGTTCGTTGATTACTGTTTACGTACAGCATCGTGCTTGCGTGTAGACTTAGAGCGCTTTATCAACTTTGTTGATAATTTCCACCCAGCGCTCAAGTTTACATGGGAGATCAGTGAAACATGTGTACCGTTCCTAGATATTTTAGTCTCAGTGGTGATGTGATCACGACATTTATGGCTTACAAAGCAACTGATTCTCCTAGTTATATATGATCTGATCAGCACAAGAGCAATTAAGCATTTGAAATAAACGACAAAATTTTTTAATGCAAACATGTTTCGAC
>JBAHVQ010000511.1:365283-392643 GCA_036872915.1 Nanipora kamurai
CCTCTGCAAAGACAGTGGTCAGTTGTACTGAGAGAATGTTTGAAAATAACCCGGAAAATTACGTTTTTGTTAAACAGCAGGGTGGGCACTTGCTCGAAGATGGGCGCTTACCCGGTCAACTATGGTACATTTAATTTGTAGGAAGTGGTAAATGTTGTTAGGAAAGTACTGTAACATGTACCTTTGCCCTAGGGTCCCTTATAGCCACTCTATCTCCCTAGATAGCAGCCTGGTAATGAGAAGTAGACCCAATCCTATTCATACCTTCCCAGAACACTCCAAATGGACTCCTGGGACACTTAATGATGTCACAAACATGGTCACACATCTTAGTAGGAATACCGTTCCAACAATGGCACAAATGCGACGAATCAGGATAAGTCGATGCTTATGCAGGATGATGATAAAGACCAGAACAATTCCCATGATAAATGCTGATAATTCACAGATATAAAATGCCCATGGGATTAGTGGGATGTTGTCAAGAAATATATCAGGGAGAGGTGGGTAGCGATTCATGTCTGGAACTCTGTCGTGTACTACAGTCATTGTTACTGCCGTGACTATCAGCACCACAAAACAATACATCACCGACACCAGCATTCGCCATTTCTCGTCAACTTCCGACAGTCGTTCGAAAATTTCCGATCCTGTATCCGAGTCGGAATCAGAATAAACCTTTCCGTCAGAAACGTCCATGCCAGACTTTAATTCCTCAGGAGTACTATTCTTTAAAAAACGCAATGCCCTTCTACGATTTTTACGCATTCGTCGCAACTCTAATATGGCCAACCACAGCCGTTTCACGTCGCCCAAAACACGAATCTGCATTGGAGGTTTCCGTAGATCATTCTCAGTCATAGATAGCAAACATTTACCGTCTATTTTGTGCTCTTCACAAAACAGTTGAACGTAAACATTAAAGTCGTTTTCTTTCAACCAATATTCAACATTTTTGACTTCCCACGACGCCAACTCCTCCGCGTCTGCCGCCATTTTGATGCACTTCTGGGGATAGCCGCTGACCATAAAAAGTTTGCGGAAAGGATGCTGAATGAAAACCGCCTTTTTGTATCGCAGCTTCCAGCTGAGAGTTTTATTTGGGCAAATTTACGTTACCTCCCAGAAAACATTCCTGTCGTGTGCTCACAAATGGTAGAATAAAATAAGTCAACACTTTTAGCCTAAAAATAGCCTAAGAAGTCTTTTCATCATATCTATGCATGGAAAACTGTGTATCTCTAAATCGTCATTTTCCAATAGAGCAAAAAGCGATTTACAGAAAAAAGGCGCAAATGAGGTGGCCAGCTGACGTTGCCTTGGTTACGTGTTCACTTCGATAAATAAAATCCTGTTACAGCAAGGAAATTAGAAATCCCGCAATTTTTCGTGATTACAGAGTGGCATTATGTACGACAGAGCTTCAAGAAACCTTGGCCAACCTCATAGCTCAACTCTAGAGACTGTTGGTCCGGGAAGTTATGAACTGCCAACTTTCGTTGGTGGAAGAAACAGAGGTAGTCAGTTGTCTATTTTTCTGTTGTAGATGACTTTTGATGTACGTTTAAACTGTAGTAAGCCAAGGATTAAGAAAAAGATTAACCCTTTTCTAACCGAGGACTTTCCCCTTGACGAGTAAAATCGTCTGGCGTTAGCCAGAGTAAAATACTAAAGTCTCCAGAGGTCGCTGAGGACCACTACGGTCAGGAAGGAGTTAAACTTCAGATGGTACTAGTTTATGTATTAGTAGGTACTAATTGGTTTAGTCCCTTGTGAAGATTTAAGCGTTTATTTGGCATTTACGATCATTTTCTAATTATTTTTAGTTGGTTATGCTCCATTTGGTTCAATGACTGGTCGAGAAACATTTTTTGATGTCAGTGATCAGACAATAGCTGCACCTGGCCCAGGCCAGTATGATCCAAGGTTGAAGAATCTTGAAAAAGTGAAGGGTGGGCAGTCATTAGCAAATAAGGTGAATTTGTGGTGTATTTTATTCTAGAACTGTCTCAAGTTGAGATGAAGAATATCATCAAAGCACTAAGTCCTTGGATTGTCTGTGGTCATAGATCAAAGGAGTGTCTCTCAAATTTCTCTCCCAACATACTCCTTTAATAATAATAATAATAATTACAATAATAATTATAATCATAATCATGATAATAATGATAATGATAATAATAATGGTTTGCTAGCATAACCCACATATCATTGCTCTTATAATGCTAAACGTAAATTTAATTACCAAAAAATCCTAATTAATTACTGGTGCTAATTAATCAGTAGATATATAAGATATATTCACATAGTTACATAGTTATATATCTGCTCCCTCAGTCATTGTTGTGAACAAGAGGGGTGCAATACAGGAGGGGGCTAACCTCGCCTGACACTCCTGAAGTGTAGAAAGACAAAACCAGATCACCTCAAACAGAATTCAAGCTTCTTTTAGTCAAAACTAAAATTGATAAATTAAAATTATCTTAAGGTGGTACAAGTATGAACATTACTGACAACCTTACTGTTTCTTGACATGGAAAAAGACTTTCTCAAATCTTTACAACACCAATGCAAATATCAGTATTTGTAAAGTAGTTGTGACACAATGACTTTGAAGTTATTTTCATCCAGAAAAAGGTCAATTTTAGTGTTGAGACAGAAGTGATATGTGAATCTGATACAGCCACTAGTGAGTGTATCAGATTAATTTCTTTTGAATTTTCCTCAAAGTTTAACAAGCATGTGTAAAGCAATATATTTATATATATATATGTGAACATTAGCCACATATCTGCTTATACAATCATGTTTGATCAGTTAGGCTACCTGTTGTTGTGGTATTTTTATCTATCAGACTCACCTGGTGTTTCTATGAGTTCTGCAGCCAACAACTTGTAATGTTTATCCTGCATTTAGTCCAAACGATTTGATGCTGTAAGTGAAAAGAATCCTGGACCAGGGAGTTATAATCTATCAAAGAACACTGACTGGATAAAGAACCTACCACAGAAACCCATCACTCGAGAGGAGGTAACAATACCTAGTTATGTATTACCAGTTACTTCATTTATCATTAACTATCTGGTGAGTTTAATTAATGATGCAAGCAATTTGCTTTGGGATACTAGACCATAAGAGATAACAAAGCTTCATAACTTTGTTAATATGTGAGAGAGGCACCAAGTTTAATTATGCTAAGTGCAAAATTCCAATTTTTTTTTCTAGAGTCCAGGAACAAAGCATATCATATTTCTCCACAAAGCCGACCCACCATCAATCCCATCTCCTGGCAAGTCATATGGTTATGAAGAAGCAAGTGATGGGTCTCTGAAACCTCAAAAGATGCCAGACAGAGATAATACAATGGGTCCAGCCTACTATGATGTTGATCATGTATGAGTTACAGCTTATATTAAATTTTATTATAAGTTATCACCACAGGCATAGCAGGGGTGGAGGTACATATGTCTGCCCCCACTTATGAAAGTGTGAGGCAATTGTCCCCTTGCCCTCCTATGTCTGTGATTACTAAGGTTGAAATGAGCATAACAATATTACAATCCATATTTTGTTTCTATGCTAGAGAGACACCCAAACAACAAGAAACTACAAAGGAGTATTCTTTGGAAAGAAAGATTCCAGAAGATTTAACTTTCATGGTAAAAATATAACACAAATACTTTTGTTATTGTTTAATATTCTGTTTAGTCACATTTTAGTACAAGCATTGTTATTTTTTTTAACAAATTGTTAAACTTTCTCTCACAGGAAAAAATCATGGACCTGGACCTGGGGCATATGATCCATTTCAACCAAAAGAAGTCAAGGCTCCAATTGATTTGGTAAGTTACATCTGCAGTTACATCAGCCTTGGTAAATTAATGATGTTATACAAACTTCATCAAGCTTAAATTTGCCAGAAATATGTCCACATAAGCCACATTTAGAGAGCTCTTATTGTGGTCTCACAAACCCCCCCAAGGTAGCCCATGTATATATAATTAGGTTTAATGAAGAACATTCATAACATTGAGATCACCAGAGTGTGGTTGCTAGCTTGATAAACATCTGCCGGTTGTCTGATGTACACAAGCTCCCACATGAACAAAATTTGCATTTAGCATTCAGTGATTCATTACATTGGACAAAATTTCCTTCCT
The DNA here is from genome assembly GCA_036872915.1 of Nanipora kamurai. NCBI lineage: Eukaryota > Metazoa > Cnidaria > Anthozoa > Scleralcyonacea > Helioporidae > Nanipora > Nanipora kamurai. Next base: position 369,444 of record JBAHVQ010000511.1, read on the forward strand.
TAAGGATGTGGAGAAATTTAACTATACAGCAGTTATTGTCTTACAGTATGTCAAGGCATGCAAAGTATGAAATACATGACATTGCTTGTTTTAAAGAGGCTGTGGTCAGTTATTGATTTTTTTCCTTAACCCTTGAAGTCCAAGGTTTATCCCTGTGACAAGTAGAATTGTCTGGTGTTAGCCAGATTAAACTATGACAGTCTGCCCTTGCCATTAATGGGTTAACAGTTTCTCATGTGGCTGTTTTGATTTACAGATTATAGAAGAAAATAATAAAAGATTTTTTGAAGCTAAGGTAACTTGTAGTGAAATGTTCACTTTTGTATAACCATCATTTATAATTGGCTGTGACTTTGTAATATGGTAATTCTATAGCCTGGAGGGACCTTTGGCTGATACAGTCATTACTAACCAATACGATATACTGTACCATTTATGGTAGAAGTTTCCCTTGAAACACAATTTAGTTGACTTAGACAAATAGTTGTGTCACCAGAAACATTACCCATCATCTTTGAATGTTTCTTGTAAATACTCCGACTTTACTTTCACTGGAACTTGTTTTTAGATCCCAAGATACCATGAACTTATTGTAAAAGAACAGGAAAAGAAGGCAAGAGTAGATTTCAAAAATGTTTTTCTGTTGCTAGCATATACTGGTATATACATACTATATTTTGCAGAGCTATGTTGGAAGTAGTATCACCATGCATAGAAAGCAATTCCACAATAATTAGTGCAGCATTAATAAATAAGCTAGAGATCAATGGGGACTTAATAGTCAAGATTTTTTGTAAATTATATTTTGACTCATGATTAGAAATTGCAAGTAGTTTAGATACAAACAGTACATATTGCAACATCTATACTGATATTTCTGGCCTGTCAATACAGCAGATATTGTTGCCCAAGACGTTGTTAGTGAGTAAAACACTTTATTCATATGCAGAATGACATTTTACAGTCTTTACATTCAATTTCTTCAGGCTGTTCCAGCACCTGGTCACTACCAAATAAAAAGTCAATTTTTAGCAAACCCTGTGGCACCAGAAAATGACCATACAGCTCTTGTTGCTCCGTTTGGTTCGCAGGCAAGGGTTAGTGTTACAGTGACCAACCTTTCCAATGACCATCAATGTTTACTAACTTCACTCAATTACTTCATGTTTGTTGTTTCCACAGAGGTTTGTGGACAGCTCCAACATCTATCCATCTCCAGGCAGTTATAATGACCCACGTACTGCTTTTGAATCACTCAAGAGGTTAATCATTGCAACAATTGTCAGCATTTCTGCTTAAAATTATTCCATGAGAGTTTTTGAATTTTGATTCAGTGTTTTTTTCTTTCTATGATAAGAATAAAGGGAGTAAAAGGCAGTCCATTTGGACAAACTTCAATTCGCTTTTATGGAAGTGAACGCAATAAAAGCTTGCCAGGTAATCATCAGATGTGGGTACAAGCTGTCATGGACAAAAATTTCTATGGTAGTTTACAGTGATACATATATTTCAGATAAGAATGCAACTACAATAAATGTAGGCAACAAGTCAATAGAATAAATACATGGAAATGTTAGCTGTTGAAAGAGGAGCATAAAAAATGTAATAATTATGGATCATGTTGGGAAATGTTGACCAGGCAGGGTGTGGTAACATGGGATAATTGCTATATGAGGCAGCAAGATAAGGGTGCCATAAACATGGTTACTTAGGGATCAGTCAAGATGAAAGTAGAAAGCAAGGTTGACTTTAGACATAACAGAATAAAGGTAGAACAAGGTGGGTAAGATATGACACAGAAAAGGATAAGATCAGTGTACTGATGATAATGGTGGTGGGTTTATGATGAGTTATGGTAGGATAATTATCCAGGAAACTGGTAACAATGTAAAAGATCAGAATTCAGGATTTATATATTGAGGTCTTTATTATTCCAGTTGAAACAAACACTATTTCATTGCAAAGAAATGCAAACACAAAAATATCAAAACTGGTAAGCTGGTGATCAATAAGGATGAACCTAGATGGGATTGGGTAACAAAGGATAAGGCAGAGAAGAGGTAGGAATACGGGGGGTCACATAAGGTAGCAGATATGATGGGTAAACTAGGACAATGATGACAGCACTGGGTAAAGAATGACAGCAGGGCATCTAGAAGATAACACTGGCAGCTTGCATGGATGTACCGGTGTGGAAAGTACATTAACATTGTATAATTGCTTGGAATAGGTCCTGGATCTTATAACATTCCAGATGAGGTGACTTCAATGATTCAAAAAAATAAGTAAGTATGTGATACGTCATTTAAACGTACATTGTTCACTGATTACCGAACTTTATGTTCACCTTTTTCCATCACAGAATGGCTGGTAGGAAGAAAGCTGCATTTGGTTCATCTTCAATACGTACAGTACCACTAACAAGAGTTCACGAAGATTTATTCCCAGGACCAGCGTATTACACAAACATGGAAACCACACCCAAAAAGGGCGTCCAGTTGTCTTCGACGTTCGCTTCAGCCACCGACCGTCTGCAGACACCACCTCCCATTGTTAAAGTAAGAATTAAAACCACGTCGTTACCTTTTAACATTATATTTGACACAAAGGGAAGTTCAATTGATTTAATCATTGAATATTCAAGTTAACAAGTAGTTGTGAGGGTACTTCGAGCCGGATTAGTATGGACATGAGTTAATTAAATTTCAGAAGTTTTCCAGAGTAGAAAACGACTTTTTTCTGGACCCTATCATGTATCATTTCATAGGGCGAGAAAAGCTTCTGCATTTACAGTGACCTATTTGCTTTCGAAAGTTCCCCTTGAGTACAAGAAAATTACGGAATTTTCCAGGAATATCAGCGATAGTTTGAACACGTTTTAATGCGGATTGGATATCATCTACGTTAGGGAACCTCATTCCCTTACCAAAACGCAACCGTTAATCTTACCATGGCCAGTAGCAAGCATGAATTCAGGTGACAAATGTGTACAATGCATGACATTGTGATAACCAAGAAGACGAGCCACGGGGATACAAATGTGAACAAAGGTTACAAATATAACCGAAGTGTAACACTCTAATGATCCGCCAAACGCTCTTAATCTAGGTGTAAGTTGGCAACTATGAGCAGCCATGTGTACTGGTAACGTGAGAGGGAAGATAAACGACGACGTTGATTTCCGTGCGCTTCGAAAAAATTATCATTCATCGAAATGAAAGTACAAAGTGCGTAACAGATTTATCTTTTTTTCTAGGAAATCCCGCCACCAGGATCATACGAAGTAAGAAAGTCTTACGATAAAACGCAAGGTGATTTGTTAGAATTTCTTCTAAGAATTTCTCTTTTCATATATTTAGAAACTTGCCTTCATATTCGAAATCTTTCATCCCCATATTCGTTAGGTCGAGTATTATACTCATATGCTCAGAAAAAGGACAGAAATTCGCGAAAAAGAGGTGGGTTTCTATCCTCGTCATCTCGTTTCAAAGGAAGTTCAGATCGGTCAGGACGCGAAACAACTCCAGGTAACTCTGCCATTCTGAGAATTAATGATTTAAAAACAAAATTCGGTAAAAATAACGAGTTTTCGTTTCTTCTACATCGTATTAGGGCCAGGCCAGTATGAGATCCGAGCGACGCAGTACAGTCTAGGAGGATTAATGGTGACCAAAGATACCAGGTTTAAATCACATAAAAGCGAAGCTCCTGGACCAGGGAACTATGAGGTAAAATTCTAAAGCTTTCAGTTCAATTCATCTTTATTTAGCGTGAGTTTAAAACTGATTTGTTTATGTCGTATACCCTTGAAAAAACACCTTTACGTCTTTGTAAAAATCCTATTTGAACGAACATTAGAAGATACTAACAAAATACTAACTTACACGAGCTTTTTTTGTTCTCTGAATTTAAATACGATCAGCTCAAATTACTTTCCTCTGTTTTCTGTTTGTATACAGCTGAGTCCACAATTTGCGCACACTGTCCTGAAAGGAACGTTCAACGCGACCCTGAATAACCCAATGATGAGATCGAGCTTCGGGGAAACATCAAATCAGAAGTTGTCGTCAGCAACAAAACAACCGATAACTGTAACTTCAAATTAAAACGCCTTTAAATGGGAAATATTGTAAACATTAACTGGCGTAAAGGAGTCGAAGGAAAAATCAGCTCGACGATAATTTTTAATAAATTAAAGTGGCGTTCAAAAAATACAATCAGAAGTAGCGAGTTTGTATTTTCTGGGGTAATCAAGGAAGAATATCGAAAACTATTTATGAAAGCACATTCTTCCAAGTCTGTAAACTTCAGTTTTCTGAGACACTCACGAGGATCGCTAGCGAATGTGCTGTCCGTCAATAATGTTCATTCATATGAATTATAAAACTTCACAATTATTAAAGTTGCGTACATTAAACCGCAGATATAAGCGAGCTTAGATGCAAGCAAATTGGATACATAAACAGATTTCAACAGATTATCAAAAGAAATTTGAATAGATTGAAAAGTTTGGAAAGGATAATCACCCTAACATTTACACGGTTAACCAGTGTAAATCATTAATAGCACTGCTACACGAGGGAGATGCCAATAAGAATTGATGCATCACATGAAAATCAATTTCTTGTCTAGTTCAAAAACACTAAAAATGTTCACTAATCTGCCATAACATTATTTTTAATCGAAAGTCTGAGAGGCTAGGAAGCATGGCAAAAAATATCTCAACTACTCCAGAGAGAAAAGACCGCAGAAATTTTTGTCATCATCAATGAGTAATATGGAACCATTTGATCACTAAAGAGCGTAGAAATTTTTCTCATCGTCCGTGAGTAATATGGAACCATTTGATCACTAAAGAGCGTAGAAATTTTTCTCATCATCAGTGAGTAATGCGGAACCTTTTAATCAATAACGTCGGGACAAACAAATTAAAAGAATTCCAAGAAGGAGGACTTCAGCGGTAACATACAAAATTTAAATTTTTACTTTGGTATCCCTACAGTCCTAAATACAATAAATCTCTTCACCCACTTTTTTTATCTCGTCGCAGCTCTCTCTGGTCCAATGACCTCTTACACTGGATGGAATTATATCCATTCACAGGACGAAAAAATAAGTTTGCAGCTCTTACATTCTAGTTTGCAACAAGGCATTGTTATTGCAAAGACATTGTTTGCCACATTTGCATCTAATAATGTAAAGCTGCAAATACCGTATTTGCGAAACATTTGCATCTACTGTAAACTTTGAAATACCGTGATTGCATCAAATGTGCTTCGTAGCAAAACCCGTGCAAATTCGTTTATCAATTTTGCAGCGTCGCAAATTCGTGTGTAAATATGTTTCAAGCCTGTAGTGATGGAAATTTGAAACTGCAACCATGGCAAACTAAATGCAAATTTAACATACAGTAAATTTGCCAAGAAATTTGCAACGTGTCAAATTTATGCAAAGCTGGTTTTCCGCCCTGTGATTGTCTCGGCTCATCAATTTTGATGATAATTTTCCTTTTCCCTTAACGGAACTGAACCATGCTTATTCTAAGTCCAATGGCGTCTTTTCCAATTTCGGCAACCTAATGGTAAAGAGGCAGAACGAAAATCAGAGAATCATTAACTCATTCCCTCCAGTAGCGTCAGAAAAGGAACTGGGAGCTAAAACTGAATACGAATTCCTTTTGAATGGTTTTAACTTGCAATTTTGTACAAAATACTTTTGTACAAAATTTTGTAAGTCCCTGAAATTGAAACCTGATGTTTACCTTGCAAACGCCACACAGCTTTCCTTTGTATTCCGGGAAATATGAAGCTTGGCAGAGAGGACATTTCTCTTGAGGTTTTCCCCTAGAAATGGGAGAGTACGAGTGAGGACCTTTTATTAAAGGTAAAACGGAATGTTATGGTATTGAATGGTACGGTCTGATGTGCAACGGGTTAAGCCGCCGATACACGCTGCAATTTCTTTCCCGCGCTGCCAACGCAATTTCAGTTGTTTTTTTGCATTGCCAGTGCGAGACAAAACCTCAGGGTGTATCAATGTCTCGCAACAATGGCGGAAAACATGTCTCGCAGCAAAACAAAATGTTGCAGCAAGTTCCAAAGATTGAATTTTTCTCTGGAACATTTACAAAATTCCACGCCTATAGCTCAATGTTGCAGCGTTTATTACCCATGTTCACTCGCAATGCAATAATCCTGTTCTGACAAGCCAATCATGCCATCCCGACGATCCAGTTATATTGGCAGATGTGTATACTTTTATTTTTACCTTGAACGTTTTTTCTATGATAGACAATGCAACTTTTTGCTGAAGCAAAAATCTGAAATTGCGTTGCCAGGACGAGAAAAAATTGCAGCATGTACGGGCGGCTTTAGTCAGGTACGGTACACGATACATAGGTGTGGAACGGTATAGTGCAGTACGACGTTGGGTATAATTCGATTAGGCACGGTACATTGTATAATTACCACAACGTTATACATAAAAAAGTTTCCCAATTCTGATTGGCAGACCGCAGTACAATTTCTAAGTGACATCGAGCAGAAAAAAGAAAACTGAGTGCTAAAAAAGGTAATTCAGTGCAAGTTCCTCTGGGGAACGAAACATCCCAATTGGGTGTAGCCTATCGACCGACTGTCCAATAGGACCTCTAACACAACTTTATGGTACACAACAATCTGTAGGCGTCGCCAGCGGAAACAATAGTAAGTAATAATACGGTTTCTCGTTAAATTTTGGATAAATTAGCCAAATTTTTCCCGAGCCAAAATTGTATTCGCCTTCCAGGTTCTCGCATTTTCGTGATCTTTGAAAAACACAACCGTGCACATTAATTTCAAATTCAACTCGAAACCGTATGATTATTTCTACCGAACTGAATTCTGTACCTGTAAATTGGCTTGTAAGTAGCTCCACAAATTGTGAATGGATTTTGTGGGTCGTACTTAAGTTCGTGCGCATCACTTGGGTTTTTGTCGCAAGCTTGAAGGATCTTACGAGTCTAAAACAAAAAAATAACATCTTTAGATAAATTGCTTTTTCGACTTTCTAGAACCAAGCGACCATCTAAGTAGCGTATCACGATCAACTGATTTCCTTCATTAACGTTTCATACTAGTCCGTCCATCCACTCGTTCATTTGTCCATCTGTGCACTCACCCGTCCGTCTCTTCATAATCCGTCTGTCCGGCCTGTCCGTCTCTACGTCCTCTCGTCCGTCGTTCCGTTCGTCCACTCATCTACTTATCTGCCCCTTCCCTTAAAGGACCCGCATGTCCATCAGTTCATCCCACTTGTCCGTCTTCCCGTCCATTCCATCACTTTACTGTTAACTCATTTGCTCACTTATTCAGTTCTTTGTGTCTCAAACAGAAGATGTGCTGTTTGTTCACGGTACCTGTGTTGCAACATCTGGTCGTGGTCCAAGCTCCAACAAACGCCTGGCGAAAGATCCCGCAGTCTTGTAGTTCTTTAACTAAATCGTTTTCAAAAAACAAGAAAGATAAGTGAAAGCGCACGTTGAGTAACCGTAACGGCGATCAGGTTTAAAGAAAAAAATGGTAACTGAAGTTGAGGAAAGTAGCTCGACTTTTCAGTGAAAGAGAACAGTAAAAATGGAGGGGTACAGCTGGTGGGAAGAAAAACAATGGTAACTGAGGAAAACATTTGCAGTTAAGGAACAGGATTGGATAACTAAGGAACACAGTAGTGTAACTCAGGTACAAAGAAAGATAACTGATGAACAGAGTAGGATCACAGAGTAGGAATAGGGTACGGTAATTGAGGAACGGAGTAAGTTAACTGGGGGACAAAGTAGGGTAATTGAGGAATAGAGTTGGTTCACTGAGTAACAGAAATGAGTATAATAGGGGAATATAGTTGCGTGTATTTTAGGAAAAAGACCTAGGTAACTAAAACACATTCGCATGCGAAGATTACCGTGTTAACGTTGGGAAAGAGTTGAATGTACGAACTTGACAGTATACCTTGAAGAAAAGATTTAAGGCTGTCCGGAGAGTGAGAATTTGATGAACAGGTTGAAGATTACAGTGGGTAAAATAAGCGGCCATCTAGATAACAAAAGATAAACAGAAAGGACAAGTTCAGCAAACAAAACGCGACGAAAACATCCCAGTTCATTTGCAAAAGATGACAAGCGCCTACCTGTGCTTCCTATCTAAGGTAACACAGACCGGGATCTTACTCTCATCATGTAAAAAAGTCGTGTCATTAGAATTAAAAAAAACTGTGTTTTAACAAACTAACAGAGAGACCACATTTTTTTTACCTCACAAAGCCTTTTTTGTTCCTCTAAATTCCCCTAAAACAGTAGGAAAAAAACGTTAACGCGAAAAATCAAATCAAAAAAAGCTCAACAAAGGTGCACCGTTAACACTATCCGGCCAGATAATTTTATAATCCAGTCGGACAGCCGACTATTTACTATTTAGCTTCGCGTCAGCAACTTAACACAAAACAACATGAGAAGAATTTAATAAAGTTCTTTTTCTACAATTATCTGAGAATATGTAACAAAATAAGTTTTGTAGAGTATAAATCAGCGAAATTTTAGTGATTACATTCCTTCACAGTCACGCTGAATTGAACATCACAGAAATATCGATATGACTTGATGATTCTTTAATAAATGATAACTTATCTTAATTTCGTGAAAATTTCACCTAATTTTCCCTGCCAGGGGGGACTTTCATTATTTTACTCTGGCTAATGCCAGACGATTTTACTGGTCAAAGGGAGAAGTGTGGCAGTGAAGGAACAAAGGGTTATACTACACAAATTGCAATGTTGTCAGATTACGTGAAGAAAAAAACGATCAGGTATTCTGTCGGATGATTTTATTTTTACGATCCAGCTTTGGTCAGATAGCCAAAGTCACCACTAGGTACAATTCTAAAGCACTACAATGCACAGCAGGTTGTTCAAAAAGAAATAAACGTATAACGAAGACGACAGGATACCTTTGGCAGACTTTTGCGCTTGATTTCCATCTGCAAGCCAATGACATATTCCCGGCAGATTGCCAGAAGCTGTTGAGCCTATAAAAAAGAGACTGAACTTCAATTATCCGCAACTCAGCTACTCGACAGGCCACGTCTGATACATTAAAATTGGAAGATTTAACACAAGACATAAAAGACCAATTCCTGCACTGGGCAGAATTTTCTTACTTTTAGAGTCCTTTCACCTTGTCTTAGAAAGGTTGAGAAGTGCACATTAGCACGTATTCTCCATTAAAAGCGGGCAAACAAACTGATTAACAAACGACCAACGAACATTCGTCAAGCTCGTAACCTCAGAAAAAACATTTCTGAGCCCTAGACAGGAATCGAACCCGCAACATTCTGGGTCTGGTTGGTCAAAGGACGATTACCGCTAATCCTGGGTTAAAATTTAATCGTCTCTTGTTGGACATGTTCTGTTTGATAATTTTAGTTGAAACTTCGTAGGGTAAAACCTTTCTATATGTATATGACATATTCACAGAAAACTGTAATCATCCTTTCCTACATTAGCAGTATTCCATCCCAAAAGTTCTTACTAATCCTGGATTAAGCTAATCGTCTTTTGAACAACAAGGCCCCGATGACCGGTGGGACAATCTCACCTTTGATCTACCAAAACTCATATGAACCAGATTAGTGTTCAGCATTTAGTATAAACTGATTAACATAACACTATTCGTGAATCTGAGACTCGACGAGATCGATTCCAGACGACATGTGAACGCTTGTCAAGCACGCGTGCTCAGAAAAACGAATTCTGAGCCCCAAACTGGCATTGAACCGCCCGACTGATCAGAGGGTTGCGGGTTCCATTCCGCAGGTGGGAAATCGTATTTCCATGGACACGATCTTGACGAACACCGACATGTCGTCTAAAAAAAGAAACACCAAGCTCCCACTTGCACATACTTGTGTTTAACATTCACGATCAATTCCATGAATTATTAGTTTGAAAAGCCCACCTCACTTATATCTTGCTTAGAATCGACGACAAGGAGTGTAACATGAAGTAAAATATCTTGGAATTTTTCCGCGGCTTCTTGGAATTTACCACCAGTAGTAAGTTGGTAGGCAGTCTAAAAAACACGAGACAGAAAACGGATAGGATTAGAATGAAAGTAGTGCTATGACTGACTGAAACTTGGAATCTTACGAACATAGTCATTAATAAGGTGTATATAAGACAAAACATAATCCGAAAATAAACATCTTGTGAGTAACTCAAGATATGAGCTAAAAAACAAGACGCAAGTGTAGCGATAATACTTCGACTTTATTGCGAAGCCTTCGTCAGATCAAGTCTTTGCAATAAAGTCGAAATATTATCGCTACACTTGTGTCTTGTTTTTTAGCTCATATCTTGAGTTACTCACAAGATGTTTATTTTCGGATTATGTTTTGTTTTATATTTTTTCAAATTGTCGGCTGGCAATGAATAAGGTGTATGTTCTGAAAAGTTCAGTTCAATCTGCATACGTTGACTGGAAATTGTACTGAATTCTGCCCATACCTGTAGGCGTTGTACAAGAGTGTTCAACTTAATGCCAACTGACGGTAGACCGCCGCGGGCTCCAGCGTCCTTCCTAAATTAGAAAAAGAGAAGTTCCTGGAAACCTATACCCACGGTAAACTTCCGTCTGGCTAAAAAGTTCATTTGAAGGTTTGAACCAGGTACGTACCAATTTCTGTGTGGATAAGCGAACATGACTGGCAGCGTCGGTAATCCTGTGTAGGCAGCGCGGGAACGAGAGAAAGCCGAAAGGAACAAAGATTTATAAGAAGCAAACTCCACAACGCCAAGTTGATCGTGTAACAACTGAAAAAACAGCATGAGAAAACAAATACAGGTTAACAGGAGACCATAGGATAATCGTATAATAAATAGTAAAATGCTCCATGGGTAGTGTAAACCAACTTTTAAAAATCCGGGACGGTTAACGAACTGCAAAAACTGAAAAAGGGATAAAATTTCTAGCGAAAGCCTTTCATCTGAGACTGAAATGCAAATAAAGTCAAAAAACTATTGTCTAGACCGCCGAGAGAGGTAACTGCCGGGTAAAGGTTACCCGTGGCAAGTACTTCGGGGCTCGGTCTGCACACTAGTTTTAAGTTCTTACTCTCATGGCACTTTCAAATGATCCTCCCATGATGTTATCAACAGGAAGGCGGGAATTATTACACCACACCTGCAAAAATATTAAAAAAATATCAGTGACACAGAGCAGTACGTGAACATGTATATACTCATGAAAAAGGTGATCTGGATACAAGACTTCGAGTGCACTTTGTAAATTAACTCTTCATTGGAGCATGTCTTTGGCGCCAAAATATACCATCCTGTAGTCGAACTCGTGACCAAGTTGAAAAAATTCCTTGCATAATTTAAAAAGGATTTCCCTCTTTATTCAAACTGGGCTGGTTTTTTGGGCATTTGTTCCAAAGGCAGGGAATACGAATGCAACATAGAACAAGTTGATTCGATACCTAAAAATCCGCGTAACAAGGGCATTTGAGATTTAAAAGTGAAGATGCCTTATCGCGAAGCAATTAGCTCGGTCCTGTGCGCACTCAGTAAAAATCACAACCGGAAAATGTCGCGGAGTGCAGGAGCTTTCGCCAGGAGGAAAACCAACTTCAAGGTGAAAACTGGCTTGAAAATCAACTGCAAGGAATTTGGAGCTAGAACTTTCCACAGTTTTCGGTACCTGAGCCTGGCTCATGCCCTTACTGGGAGGTACAAAGTACCCTTCACCTCCTGCTGTTTCAGCGGGACCACCAACATCCTGAAACGGAAAAAGTATCAAAAGAAAGTTTAATTGACGGTGATGTGAAAAAGCTTTAAGATAAGTACTCAGTTCTTAAAAAAACTTACACTTCACGACCTGTCAATGTTCACTCATCATTTAGACATAACTAGTCAGAAATTGTGCTGCTTTGCATATTAAATAATGCGGCAATAAGAATATAATTAACTCTTTTCGGTCCAATTCCTTAAATATATGTCATCAGTGTACGATGGTAATTTCATTATTTTGACCTACTTCCAACTTCCATGACATAAAGTTAACCAAAAGTTTTTAAATCGCTTTTTCAATATCCTCGAAACTTAATGAGTTAAGGTTGGGTGCTAAGGAAGGTACGGCTGCCTCAGATGAACTTCACTTGTCCAACTTACCAGATCAGGAGGCAGCTCAAGATCATCATCGTCCACATCCCATCCTCCTTCTTCATCACCTTCTCCCACCTCATCTCCTCCGACGGCGTCCACGAATCCTCCCTCTGATAGAAAAGACACACAGAAGAAAGACAGTGAAACGGAAATAAACGGGGAAGACAAACAACTCAGAGAAATTCACGGGGGATGACGAAAAAAAAGGAAAAATTCCGTCAGAACATCAGGTATTAAGAAAATGGACTGGACGGGAGAAATGAAGTAGACAAATTTAAGAAAGAAACGAGGTGAACCGAAAAGAACAGAAAATTCGAAACAACGAGATGGACGAATGCGACTCAACACAAGAAGATGTGAAAATAAAAAAGCCCCATTTATTTGCATTACCATCATCAAGTACCAACTCCGCATCATCTCCCCAGCCCTCTCCGCCAGCTTCTCCTGCGTCGTCAACCACGTGCATCGCTGCAGCGCCACCTTAAGGCAAAAACAGAAACACTAAACAAGAAAGACAATCAAAGGTATTCACAGGCTGGAGATTCTTTTTTGCCGCTACAATTAAGGAATGCGATATTATGACTTACGGTAATATTTTATTTCAAAGACAAACGGTAGAAGTACGAATAAATCGTCAAACTATGATTTTTATCGATAATTTCGATTAAATCGAAAACTAAAACAAAGAAACCTGAGGTTGTCCTTTATCAAATCAGTTAACCGAGGCAAAAGGAGTTTTCTGCGCGTAAAGAATCGTTGTTAATTCTACCGGGCCCCCGTCTTTCCCATTTTGGTGAACTCAGCTATTTCAAGAGTACATATTCACAGAATTAGACTGCTGAGGCAATGTTTTTACGTACCCAGACAATTCGAATCATCGCCAACAGAAGTGCGTAAGTAAAGTTACAATAAGACTTGACTGGTAAGCTCTTTGTACTACATAAACTTCATCTCACTGGTAAATGCAACCTCGAAGGGAACCAACCTTTAGCAACAGCACCTTCGAATACGCTTTTGGATACGGTCAGGAGCGGCCAGTTGCCTTCGTTTTGCAAGATAGGAACAGAGGGTCTCAATAGTCGAGCGTTCGGATTGACCGCTGGAAGCTGGGGACGAAGAAAATAAGAAAAGAACGGGTACGATTTCAACAAGAGTTGGCGGAATACCGCTGTCACATACCTTAGTCATACTTTGCGGGCATTGCCAGAGGAACCATAAATACAACCAAAGGGGTGTGGGCCTTTAATGTCAGTGAACAGTGGCTAACCAACTGGGTGACCCCACGTTCGGCTATTTTGGGGACAAACATCAGAGGTGTTAAAAGAGACAAAGGACTGGGACTAGCGGGCGTTGGGCTTCAACTGACAGTAACTATGGCACCCTGTCAGCTTCTAAATTTTGACATCAATTTCCACACCAGTTTTTATTCGTAAACTCTTCGGAAGGGATCATTTACTCAAATTATTCCTACGTAACACACGTTGACGCTAAAAACATTAAAAATGTCCTAACAGGAAAAAGTGCAATATTCCAGGCCAACCGTTTTCAAAACTTCAGAGTAAACTGGCTATGACAAAGGATTTATTACTATTTTCACTTCTTCAAAAACGTTGGAAAAAGTGTTAAGATACGGACAGGGTTAGATAAAGAGTTGAAAGTAGACATATCCTGAGGTTGTTCCAAAGCTCGGCCACTTTGACTACAGAGTAGCGTCACTCTTGAAAATATAGATAAAATGGCGAAGAATGTTACGATCTAAAGTATTTATCCAAATAAACTCCTACCCCAAGGAAGACTACGAAGCAAAACCAGTTTGTGATAACAAACCTTTTCGGGATCTAAATTGAACGTTTCCTTGATACTCTCGCTTTCTTCTTGTAAGCCATGAGTGGCTGCAGTAAGGTAAGCCAACGAGCCTGGAGGTGGAATTAGACCGGGTGAAGTCGTTTCGTTATAATCAAAGATATTGATGATGCAAAGATGTTGCTGTATTGACACTGTGACTACGTGGACTAGGTTTTGTCCACGTAGAAAAAAAAATAGTCCACGTAAGACAAAAAAATAGTTCACGTGGGACAAAAAGTAGTCCATATAGGACGAAAAGTAGTCCGCGTAGGACAATTTTTGTCCAAGTACTTTTTGTCCACTGCATTAGTTTTTGTTTGCACTAATTCGCCAACGGGAGGTCTTTGGGCAAAAAAAAAGTTAACCAGTAATCGTTCACATATATGTAGAATGGACGGTTGAAGTGTCAAAAATGTGGATTTTCTCTCGGTTTGGATTTTTTGAAGTTTGGATTTTTTGAAGTTTTTTTACCTGGTTAAAGAGTTAAATCAACGAAGTACACAACACCACAACGTACCTTGGCCAAGGGACTTGAGCAGTTTTACGCGTTCTTCCACATCCCCGGCGTACAATGCATTGTGGTATTGACCACTGACATCTTTTCGAATTTCAGCTTCAAAGAATAAAAAAAAGACTCGTTCTGAATTTATACGAATAGATTAACATGAACAGAGTAATGCATGGTTTTCCGACACCGCAACTGTCAACTGAAAAAAAAAAAGACAAACTTGGCAAATGAGATCTTATCGAAACTCGGAAGCCAGTTAATGGAAGCCAGTTTCTCGGAAGCCAGTTTCTTAATGGCAGAAACTTGTCTCTCTCGTTAAGCCAAGTTTCCATTAGGAGGAATTTCCTGCAAGTACTGTCTTTTTCTTGTTCCTCATTGGCTCTCAGGAAATCTTGGACTTCCGAGAGCCAATGAGAAACAAGAAAAAGTCAATGCAGAGTTACCGAGAACCAATGAGAAACAAGAAAAAGGCAGTGATGGCGGAGATTTCCGCCTAGTGGAAACTAGGCTTCAGGGAATAATCAAGGTTTCCTCCAAATTTTCCGGACGGGTGCGGAGGAACGTAAGGTCAGCTCGAGGTGCGCAAAATGTTATTTAGAAATCCCATTAAATCCTATCAAAATGTTGAAATTTGGGCTATAAACCAGACACTTCGGAAAATTGTAAGTATGTGTTCTTCCGTGAAGACAAGCATCACCTTACGATTGCGAAGGAGTGGGTGGAGCAATGAATAATAGGTGTATTTCTAAAAGCAAGCTCTGGATGTCTCACGTGTGGCGACTGGAATAGTTTCTGCTGCTTTACTTACAAATTTTCATCATTTTTCTTAGTTTTTCGACATTTCCAGTGATGAGATACAAGAACGATAGCCGTTCAAAATTCTTTGTTCGTTGATAAGCCATCTCAACAATCTAAAAAGGACATATGATGATTATAAACAGTAAGCAAAAGGCATAACCACACAATAATGTTAAGCACAAACAAAGTTCAAAGTTTAGTCGGTCGATCTGGGACTCTCCTCCTTGAATACACTCAGTGCTGGTGTCTTAATAACAAAAGATTTGGAAATGCTGGGACGCTAACCGGCATTTGTGTTGCATGCGAACGCAGTTTTACAAACACCGTCTATCATGCTTTGCTGTTCTGTAGCGAAACTGAACGAGCAAAGGGAGGGTTGGTGGACATGGACAACTGACCATCTACCCGTGCAAGTTGCCACTGCTTTTTATACACTAGATGATGACCAATTTGTCAGAGCATTGATAGAAGACAATTCAGTGTTGGAGGAAAATGTGGCGAATATGCTAAATATGGATTATTTATTTTAATTTCCTATTAAATATCCTTTTGTGTAGAGAACTCGATTTTTGATTGCTTCAGAAAAGACTAGTTATCAAGTGACAATATTGTTATCTAATTAGGTAGATATTTTTCTTTTTATCCCGAGTGTACTCTTCATTGTTGGAGGCTAATAAAGCCACCCACCCACCGACTCACTCACCTACTCATCCACCCCCCACTCAACCACCCGCCCATTTATCCACTCAATCCCACCCACACATTCACTCACCCACCCACACACATTTATACACACACAAACTTATTCATTCATTGACATCCCCTCTTTCACCAACCTCTTGCCTTTCAAGTTTCGTTTTCAATTTCGTTCAGTTTCACTTTGCCTACAATTGATCTCTTTTGCATTCACTTTCCTTCTTCCAATTTTCTATTGACTATCCCACTTTCCACAACTTACCTGCTCCTCCCCCTCACTCTTTCTTCATCTCTAGCTCTTCCTTCCATCCTCTCAACTCACCTGGTGATTTCCTTGCCGCAATGCAATTACACCAAGTTTCTCCCAACACGTTTTATCATCCAAGGCACGAGCAGCTTCCAACGCGGCCTGCAAATAACCACAGAAAACACTTGACTTTTGACGACGAAATTACGAGGATTTCACGGGAAACTGTCACTTGGGATTACTTTTACAGGAGATATGAATAATAACAGAGAAACTTTGTAAGACACTCAACTACCGTCCTGTTTCGGAAAAGGCTACCGAAACGTAATGTAAGTTTTAGTTTTGTTTGATATAGCACTCCCAGTACACCCTACCCAAGTCTAAAAAACAAATGTCGTGTATCCGATTTTAACCGAAGTAGAAAATGTACGGAGGTACAGTACTAATCAGCCAAAAAACGAGAGAGAACGAAGCACTGACGTTTTGAGCGAAAGCCCTTTAACTCAATAAAATGATGAATGAATTTCCCCAAAGTACCACCTTTAAACTTGTCATTACTTAACTAACAAGACGTTTACCTCGATGTTGCCACATTCTAAAGCCAGCCCGAACCTCGTTCGTTCATCTTTTACGAAATGTAAAGCCACCTGATAGAAAAACAGGAAAAAGTACGATTTGATAAACTACTGCTTACAATCTCACTACTCAACTTTAAACTTTATTTCCCCAAGTTATTTTCGTCAGGCCACCAGTTATTGATCAACCAAAGTCCATACCCCAACATTCTCTACAATGATGACAATGGTGTCGATGGAAATGATTAGTTTACCTCAGGATATCCTTTCTGTTGTAAATATGCTATGATCGACTGACCAACCAACTTGGCATTACGAACCATATGGAGAACCTAAAACGATCATTGCAACGCAAATCAACAACCACTGTTAACCATAACAACACGCAGAATTTCGGGAAATTAAAGTCGGCATTTACCTTTTAGTCAAACGCTCTAGGAAAGACTAGTAAACCGAAGGTCGCGGGTTCGTATCCCTGCCGGGTCAAGTAGAGTTATCTCTACCCGTCCTGTATGGTTCGTCACTCGGAGTAACATCTGACACCATTATTCTCTACCCGAGTTCATTCGTCTACTTGAGCTATTGTTTATTTTGTTATACATGTGCGCTCAAGTACGAATGATGACAAATATTATGAAGTTAGTAGTAGATTGCACGCGTAAATGGTAAATGAAAATTTCTCGTTTCGCACCTCATCATACTTGCGATTCACCAACGCCAACTTAAATTTGTATTCCGTGGGGTCGATACCAAGGACTCTGGTCTTACATTCTCTGTCCAAACAATACACACTGCTTCCCTGGAGATAGATAAAAAGAGATACCACAGTTAAGATTACGCTATTTCGTTAAATGGGCTAAGCACAAAAGGGGTCACTAATTTCGAGTACCTTAATTTTTGTGATGTAAATAGGTAAGTCAAGAGTTCGAATAATTCCATGGTCACTGCAAGTGAAATTATTGAAAAATAAATATTTAGTTTTGTATGCGCAAAAATAATGTAGAAACGAACTTTCATCGAATTAAGTATACACATTAATTTGTACTGGATAATACTACCAGCCAAGTTATACCTCCTATACTGCACGTGTAAGTGGTTAAATTCTGGTTTACTTAATACGTTGATGAAAACTGTTCCATATAGAAAGACCATTCGTGACATTTACACAGCCAGAATGGTGAGTAATATTGGCCTTGCTTTCGCAAACTTTTTACACTGACAGAGAATGTTACTCTCTCGGTCAATGACGTAATAAAAGCAAAGTTTGCAAAGAGAACTACACATTTACAGAACAATTTCCGTTCACTCTATTCACTCTCCGCTCAAAAAAAAGAAGGGATGAAAAACGCTAAAAATAAGTCAATAGCTGGTTACCAGTTTGACCCCCCTTATCGCTTTAACTCCTCAGATGCGTCGCTGGGGCTGCATCAGCTAGGGAGGGGGGAGTGGGATGTAATATTACTGAGTCAGTTTTTGTCGAAGAAGCGAACGCGCTCGGAAGTTTGAGGACATTTATCCTCCGATAACATTTTAATATTTGAAATCTTTAGATTGCCATTTCAAGCATTCTCAAGACATTTCTTTTATAAGCAACCTGTATTCTCTAGTTCTCAGATCAATCCATGTTCGATGCTTCTAGGTTTGCTGGCTGAATTACGCTGGGGATGAAACCTAGAAAACCCCTACAAACCCCTTTAGAAACTGCCCTATAACTCATCACCATTTCAAACAGTCGACGCAGTCCTCCCTACTCTTTTTCACTCTCATGAACCATGAAAAATTTAAACAAACTAGCAACACCGGCGACTTACCCATTCAACAATGCATATTTGATATGGTTACATGTGGTGTAAACGAAAACACCGTTGTCGTCCCAGGCTCCGCTCTTCACGCGGATATTTTCGTGGATTGTGCTCAAGGATTCGAGCTTCCGATTGCAAATAGCGACAACTAAGGGGGGGGGGAAAGAAAACAAAAACTAATTTTAGACAAAGAAAATATTTTGATCAGTTTGCATATCAGGTTTGGTTCAATCCGCGTTAATGCTTTTCTTTTTTCGCAAACTTTTCGGTAGTTTTAATGAAACATGTAGTTGAACCTTTATATCAAAAAAGACAGTTTTGTTGATTTCCGTTTCACATGTAAATCGAATGTTACGGTGCTTTGAATTAAGATAATTCAGAAAGGACTCGATAACGAATTGTATCCATCTAACCAGTTCTTTGAAGGGTTTACCAAGGAACAATTTAAAGAGATTTTAAATTTAGCGGCAAAAAATTGTCACTTTATGAAACGGAAAATTTTATGACCACATTGGTGTCGCCATGGGCTCACCACTCGGACCGATATTTGCCAATATATTTCTCTCACACCACGAAGAGGTGGTTGGACGCTTGTCCTGAAAATTGTGAGTCTGTCTTTTACAGACGCTATGTGGACGATTGTTTTATTTTATTCAAATCCCACAGTCATATCGATTCTTTTCTGAATTATCTTCATTCAAAACACCAAAACATGTAGTAGTGTATTGATGCCACTATGAACACCATGAGATGTCAGTTTGAAGTAGCATTGAATGTTTTGTCCTTAAGATGTTCAGTAGAAAATATGCAGTAAGTCACCAAATGTGATTTGAAAACTTACGACACATAATTTAAAGGTAACTAAATTCTCCCAAATTCTCATGAGTAATCAAATAAGATCGAGTAATCAAATAAGAACGAGTGTAAATAGCTAGAAGACCTGCACATCATTTTACGCTGTATTTTCCTACATGCAACAACAGGGTGGACGACATCACAGTTGAAGACGAACGTTCAATTTAGTGCATACCATGCTTGCTAAGAAGCGCAACATGAGACATATCTGACGACCAGATGACATATTTAACTTTGGACACTTTAGCAACACCCATTGACCTGCAAAACGAAAAGGTCTGATTATCTACAGTTATACAAAACAGAGAGTATGATCATGCAGAGCCTGGAGCCTTACGTAACCGTAAAAAACCGTATTCAGATTATAAAGCACGATCTGCAAAAAACTCATTAATAATTCGTGAGGATAACACAATTGAAAATCATAACCGTGTCGTATCTTTATATGCAATAAAAACACGCTCGTTTTACTCGTCGAATTTTCTCCGCTTAGAAAACATTAATTTTCAAACTTTCTTCACGAATTACCGTGTCCAGGGGTTCATTTTTGAAGCTATTCTAAAAAACACATAGTATATGTTCTATCGAATATAAAACACTCCTACTCGTTTAAATATTACTTTAAAAATTAGTAGGACTGTGTGTTATTGGACATAAAACGCGAGGATTAGCCGAGTATTTTACATCCGACAAAGCACATATTGCGAGTTTTTTAAATCGCTTAAAAACTACCTCCTTTATACACAAATTGACGAAGAAAGTTTGAAAGG
Source organism: Nanipora kamurai (assembly GCA_036872915.1). Taxonomy (NCBI): domain Eukaryota; kingdom Metazoa; phylum Cnidaria; class Anthozoa; order Scleralcyonacea; family Helioporidae; genus Nanipora; species Nanipora kamurai. The sequence goes on from JBAHVQ010000511.1 coordinate 389,732, forward strand.
AAGAAAGAAAATTGATGTTTTCTAAGCCGAGAAAATTCGACGAGAAAAACGAATGTACGTTATCACATTTAAAGATATGTCGCGGTTACGATTTTCTTTTGTGTTTTCCTCATGAATTATCGAGGTTTTCAAGACTAGACGACACTTTGTATTTGCCACGGATAATACTCTTAAAACAACTACCTCTTTTGCTGCACATCATACAGGGTGACTGATTCAGAATCTCTCAAGAGTAGACTACCAGTTCCTGCATAAAAAATGTTATCACATGCTGAAGTGGGGATCTTTTTGGTCACTTCATTCTTCAGATTCTTGATCAATAACTGAGAAAGTTAAAAGAAAGGAAAGATAACTACCTCGTGAAGTATCTGATGCCTGGGACTAGCGGCAAAGTTGAAATCCAGTTTCATATCTTTAATCAATTGTAACGTTCTGTGTATTTAATGAAACTACTTGAAACTTAGTGTCCTCCCTCAAGAAAGGGAAAGGTATTTCCATTACGAATTTAAAAACAGAATCTGGTATAGTTCATGAGATATTAACTAATTTAAAATTGAAAATGGATTTCTATTTTGGCCACTAGACGCAGTCCAGCTTCATGTTTCCAAATCACCTGGTAGAATAATCACACCACAGAACAATTTCTAATAAACGGTTGTTGAAACAGCAATAGAGATAATGATGGACATTTCCCAGTTAGGGATGTAAATGGAGCAACGGATGGATATGGACATAAAAATAGTGTAGGCAGACAGAAAGACATACACAGAGATGAAAAGACAAACAAAAAGAAAGAGAGAAAGCAGAGACAGACAGACTGAAAGGAAGATAGCCTGATAGACAGACATGCAGAAAGATAGTTAGAAAGAAAGAAAGAAAAAAAAAATGGAAGGACAGATGGAACAGTCAGATCACCGTTTATTTCAAAATAGTTATAACTTACTGTGTGGGTCTTGTCCAGTACAGCAAACCTGTTTCTTGCAACCCATACAGCAGTTAAACCAGAAGACCTTTTTCCATCAGAAACTAAAAAAAAAACACAAAGTAAACAGGAGTGAATCTGAATTATGTCTCTACCCACGTATCAAAGTTTCCAATTCATGTGAACAAAATTCTAGCTCACCAAATACTACATACATTTTCCCCTTACTCAGAACCTCTTCCTGACTCATACAAGTGCACGCGTGAAGCTCATGAGCACTAATTAAGTAAATGAGGAAACATCTCACCTTCTGGGTTGCTGCTGTCATAGTCCTTTGGCACAGCATGAAGTTCATAGGCACTGTTTTCAGGATTCGAAGCAGATGCCTACAAAATAACAATCAATACACAAGTTTTTTTTCCTCCAAGATTCAAAAGTCATTCCAGTAACAAACAAGAACTAAGAAACCAAAGGATTTAACCAAAACTTTGGAATATAAGAAAAAATAATAATAGAAGGAATAGAAGGAAATATAGAATACATAAGTTCATAGCAATTTGTGAATCCCAATAGGTTAGCCCATTCTAACCCTTTCTAACCCAATGTCATGTATAAAGGACACCAAGTCCCTTCTCCAGCTTCTGCATTTTTTGCCCGCTTCCTGACAGTTCAGTTTTTGACTTGGAACCACGAAATCCACAAAAAATGTTGAACAAAAAAAGTTGATTTTGGCATGTGTTACTGATGACAGTTTACCGCTGCACAACAAACTATCACTAAAAGTTGTGGTGGAATTTTTCGTTGCTTTTTAGTGTTTTGTTGACCATTAATGGGATAATTCAAACCTGTAACACCAGCAGCAAATGAAACCTCCACTCTGCTGAGTCCAAGTATTAAAATGGCTAGATTGTCTCACTGATGATCAGAAGGGTTTCTGTTTGATTTTACATTTGGGGATTAGAAAACGTTTCTGAGTAAAATAGATCAAGGGACATCTTCAAATGTATTTCTACTCTGAACTTGCAAATTTCCTTAAATATTCCAGAGAAGACAAGCTACAAATTCTAAACAATTTTTGAAGGTGGTTTCATGAACTCCAGTATACTGAAAGTAACCCTCAGAAAACTATCTAAAAACAGGTGAACACATAGCTTCGCTGGTGTAAAATTAAAAATAGAGTTTTAGAACCAAAATGATTTTAGGAACCTTTAAACATAGCTGTAAAACTGTTCAGTTATGGAAACGTTAAACTCACTTGGCAGAGTAAAATGCAATTTTCAGCTGGATTATAGGCCAAGCTGTAGTACTGAGTCCTTGAAGAACTTCTAAAGGAGTAAAATAAAGGAAAAATATCATATATTTTTGAGAAACAACATCAAACTGCAAGAAAAACCCAGAATATATACCTCTTTAGGTGCATCACAGCAATATCTTTGGAAGTCCCAAATTCATACATTCGTAAATAACGTTCCTAAAGACAATTGAAAATATTGGTCAAAATGACATAACATTACACCTCTGTTCAGGTGATCTGGAAACAAGAAGGTGGACTGGGACTACTGGTCAAATAGAAATCCATTTCCAGTTTAAGTTAGTTAACATCTCATGAACTACTACACCAGATTGTGTTTTTAAATTTATAATGAAAATACCTTTCCCTTTTCTGACTACTGACACAAAGTTTCAAACAGTTTCACAAAAGACACAGAACATTAAAACTGAAAGATGATGAATTTGGATTTCTATTGTGCTACCAGAACCAGGCCTTTTGTTTGCAGTCAGATCACTTGAGTGTCAAAGAATTTTCATTACAAACAATTTTTATTACAATCACATGGTATTTACAGCACAGCAAACTGTAACTTTCTTAAGGTAGCTCCCTACAGTTTCTATATTTAAAGGATGCAATGAGTAATAGTTGTATGTTTGGTACAAAGTGTATCTAACTGTAGAAGAAGCATGATAAAGATGAGATATTTATCACATTTAA
>JBAHVQ010000511.1:406568-422448 GCA_036872915.1 Nanipora kamurai
GTGGACGCACTGGAGGGAAAACATTGACCAAAATCCTTTTTAAGCTCTTCGAACGGCTGCCATATTTGTTTTATAAAAATAAATTAGTTCCAGATCTCCTCAATAAGCGCGGCAAATAATATTTTCAGCGGGAAAATAAAAAAAAAACAAACTCGCCGCCATTAATGAAATAAGCAATTCCGCTGCCCGAAGAATGCGGGAGCAAAATGTCCCCAATTTCTGGTGATGGGCGTCAGGCCGACAGGACCAGTTCTTGAAAATGTTTTAAGAAGTTGCCAATGCATATATGGGGTCGTGTTCTGTTGTTCCTGAAAGTCTTTTCGAGCAGAAGTCTCATCTCATTTTCTCTATTTTGCAGTGCACTCCGCCTCAATATGTCATCGAGGACATGAACACGACAACTGTTTTATTTTCTGGAGGTCACGACAAATTGTCTGATCCAAAGGATGTGAAACTGTTAATTCCCAGAATTAAACACTTGGTCTTTTACGAGGAAATTCCAAGCTGGAACCACGCAGACTTTGTTTGGGGTCTTGACGCTAACGTAACGCTTTATCCACAAATTTCTCGTATTTTAGACAATTACCTCTCATCATGATCTTTCGAAAATGAAACTAATAATAAACAGTTCAGATGGCTAATGTAGAGATTAGAAAGAACTGTTCAGGAGTGACGAAAAAGAAAATGTTAAGAATTTGTGACGAATAGACATAGTTGACATAATCCAAATGGGACGTTAGAAATCTAAAATAACTTCTCTCAAATGTGGTATGCAAATTAAAAGTATGTAAATTCAAGTATATTTCGTAGGTATTAAGACGAAAATGTAAGTCGTTCCCGACCCTTGTACAGCGCAGTGTATTGTTTCTTTTTCTTTTGTTCTTATTAACTGATTAATCAGTTAATTAATCACGTTTTTATTTAATTAACAGTTGTTCCTCGCCATTTTGAAAATGTGCCCACAATACATAGCGTAGACGCTAACGCGAGAAAATTCGTGATTATGAAATGGTTTCTTTCGTGTACTTCCGTGAAACAACGCCCGAATATACCGAGAATTTTTTTGTTTCAACTTGAAAATTTTGACATCGGGAGATTTTAAGTATGAATCGGGAGGTCGGGAAATAACTCTCCAAATCGGGAGACTTCCGACCATACCAGGAGAGTTGACAGGTCTGGCTTCTATTCATTCTTAACCCTGGTTAGCATGCCATTTACATTGCTGCTGTGTTGTGACGTCAATAGAAATTCTTTAAAAAAGCTTGTCCAAAAATTAGCTGTTTTAAAAGTGCAGTTTTAACCCAAATATATAGACTTTAAAATTCGCTTTACTCCCCCCAGTTCGCCTGCAGTTGTCAGAGTTAACTTCTCAAAGTTAGTAAGTGGGCCCCTTGTTAGCCTTTGCTGTTATTTGCCGTTGAAGAAACGAGTTAAAGGCTGGTGACGACGTAGGAACGCTTGCGTTCTTGGGTTCATCTGGAAAGACAGATTCATCGTTCTCGTACTACCACGTGTGAAATATGTTCCATTAATGGCTTAGTACCCTGGCCTCACAAATACGAACCGGGTTCCAACTGGTCATGCAGCCCTTTCTTGCTCGAGAAAATTCGTCACTATTTCGGATTTGCCTTGAAGCCTCTTTAGAAAACCAATCAGAAGTCTTCTCGAGATGGCTTATAAATATTATCACTTCGAAAATCCAGGGGATGGATTTAAATTTAGTCTTAGGGGAAATATGGGGTCGATATTCACTTTAAGGTGGATTTTATATTTCACTAATACTTAACAATTCAAAATTTCCCTTTTTTTCCTTCAATCTTTTTTATTCACAACTGAAAATTCCACCAATTTTACAATGGTTATTGATCATCCGCTGTCAGGCACGGGTAACTTGCCACACTCGAATTACATTGTCCGTATACCCAGCAAATAACGTCTGACCATCAGCCGACCACGCCAATGATACACAATCCGGGGCACAAAGTTTACCCCCAGCTCCAACAACATCCTGAGTGAGTTCATCTACAACTGATTTTCCTTCCAAATCCTAAAATATTTAAACAGGGCATGATATAAAAATGAGATGTTGCGTAGGCAGTATAAAACAGTACAAGAACCTAAAAGATTGGTAGACTGCCGAATTTATGATAAAGAATTCTAACGTTTCCAGCTATGGCCCTTCGTCAGAGAGTGAAACGAGTTCTAAAAGAGGACTGGCAACTAGAGTAGGTTTTATACTAAAAGGAAACATGTGACAGAAATTAGCCAATGAAATATGAGAAATAAAAACGAATTAACGACCTAGCAACGACAAGAAAGTCACTTGCTATTTTAAACGGCGATCAGTAAACCAACACGGGGGGAAACCGCCAGATACCCTAGGGGAATAGAAATTTGCATTCGATAAAAATGAAAACAGAACAGTGTATATGGTTAGTAATTGTTAATGGTTAAAAATTCCTGATAAAGTAAAAGTGCTACAACATACCCAGATCTTAATGGTAGGTCCAGTAGCAGCACACAGCCAGTACCGATTAGGACTAAAGCACATTGCATTGATAATACTGCCACCGTCCAAAGTGTAGAGATGTTTTCCTTCATTCAAGTCCCACAACATAGCATTGCCATCCTAGAAACGTGGAAAGTATTACTTGCAACCTCCAAAGAGTGTGATTAGAAGCATTTAGGAGGGAGAGGGTAAGAGTGGATAAGAGGGTTAATTATGGCAGGGTGACAAAGGACAAAGTTTGAAATTGGCAAAAGAGTGATATTGGTGAAAGGACACGAAGGACGAAAGAGTAAGAAGGAGAAAGTTGATGAGGAGTGGAGAGGAATGGAAAAGGGGAAAGAGAGTATAAAGAGAAAAATATTATTTGTTAGATAAGGGAGGGGTAAGAGTGGTAAAAAGGTACAAGTAAAAGGAATTTGGGATTTAGACAGGTCATAGAAGAAGGAAAGGGGTAAAAGTTGGCAAGAGGAAACAAGACGAGAAAATAGGTGAGAAGGTGAAAAATCCAGGGAAATAAAGGGGTGAACAAGACAAAGGTATTAAGATAGACAAGATAGGACAAAAGGGGGTGAGTGGGGAAAGGGTGAGTGGGGAAAGGGTGAAGGGTGAATGGGGGAAGGGTGAGTGGGGGAAGGGTGAGTGGGGAAGGGTGAATGGGAAAAGGGTGAGTGGGGGAAAGGACAAAGGAGGGAATGAGATGAGAGCAACTGTCAAAGAAAGGGGATAAAAGAAATATGGCAGGATACGAGAATTGAAACAAAATAGAATTGAAAAGAAAAACAAGGTACGAGAAAAAATTATAATTGGTTGAAAACAGGTTAGGAGAATGTGGTGGACACAAAATGAGGGTGAGGAAAGAGCATGCAGGATAGGGAATGAAGGTGAGCAGTGATGGTGAGCAGAGAGGGTAACCAGTGAAGGACAAGCATGAAATGCAACAAGTAAATTACCTTTCCCCCAGATGCACACAGTGATCCATCCGGTGATACAGTGACACAATTCAGATAACCAGTGTGACCAATGTGGTTGGTTTTAAGACGACAGTTTGTTAGGTTCCAAACCTTTACCAGCTTGTCCCAGCCACATGACACAATTATTGGATTCTGTGTGTTAGGGGAGAATCGCACACAACCCACCCACTCTGTGTGTCCTTCATCCTAAGATAGACACCAGAATGAGAGAAGAATCAATCCAATAAAATAAACTGTATGAATATTAAGGCCACTAGCTAGATGAATTCCACAGATAAAATTTTTGATACCTGGATGGTGTATTTACAAACACCTAAGGTGTTCCAGAGCTTGATAGTTTTGTCTCTTGACCCAGACACAATCTGTCTGTTATCAGCAGAGAAAGCAACACTAAGAACATCTCCTGTATGACCAACAAACCTCCGAGTTGTTTTACACCTGCAGCACAGAATGCTTAGTCAGACAAAGAAGGCTTCATGGCCCACTGCTTTTTATTAAATAATACAGTGTGTGCCAAAAGAAAAGCTACCCTATTCTTACTTCATTAACATTCTTTACAAATGACCTTTTTGTACAACAAGTGATTTCTAAAGAATAATTATTACAATTTTTAATAGCATAGCTATTTCTTATGCACACTGTACACTTACAGTTACAGTTATAGTACAAATACATCCGTCAGTACATTTCTAGGTTACTTACGCATTTAAGTCCCAAAGTCGTAGTGTCTTGTCCCATGAACCAGACAGAGCAAATTGGCCATCTGATGAAATCACAACATCTGATACAAAATGGTTATGGCCTGTCAGAGAATGTTCTGCCAGGCCATAGTTGGTTTCTTCTTTAGTAAGTCGCCATATGATGATGCTTTTGTCTAAGGAAAAGGTTTTTGAATGGATTAGTCTCTACTCATACCCTAAGAGTAAAGGATGTTATCCCAGTCATGAGAAAGCTGTGAAGCTTTTTCACTTTAGGGAGAGACCTCAAAGGGATGAATATTATCTAATTCTGATTAAACATGACTTACTGTAAATGCTAAAATTATAGTTTCCATTGCCTTTGAAAGGGGATCAAGGTGTGTACTGGACCAAAATGAAAGTGCACTTTATGATTCAGCATAAACTTTTGCCCTGTACACATAGTTTTTGTCTTCAACCATCTTTTAACAAGCTACAGTAACTGGTTGGAACTCTGTAGATACTATCAAACAGTCTAGATCACTTGCCGTAAGACCTTTGGATGTCTCTATTGAAAGCAACAACACACACCTAGATTTGTGTCAGGGTCTCTATATTAAATAATTATTATTAAGTTTTAACAATGTTATTAATAATATTATTTAATATATTAAGTAATATGTTAAAACAAGGAAACATATGATTGGAACCAGGATATCCCAGGACCCTGTGACATTCCTATTATATCCAGCCTGTCACTTAGTTACCAGCAATACCAATAAATTAAAGTATTCATAATCCATTCCAATATGATAATTTCTCCTTCTTTAAGAAGTACTTTGATTCCTTGTCTCCTTTCTGTGTTATTAATTTTAAGTTTTCAAACAAGAATTCTACACAATCTAAATAAGTAAATTTACTTGTGCACATATTTGTCGAGAATTCGTTCAAGAAGGCACAGATGCCAAAACTCAAGTTCGCAAAACATTGAAAATAAGCAGTGTAAATGATTGAGCTAATGATCCCGACATATATTCAATTTATTATAACTGTTTTACGAACTATATGTGTCCATGTCTTGTCAATACACTAGTAAATTTATACCTCTGGAAGATGAGAGCAACATGTCTGGTCTTTGAGGAGTGGTAGCTATTTGGGTTACCCATCCATTGTGCCCTTTAAGGGTACCGCGAAGAGTCATTTGTTCGCCCATGATGGCAAGATTTTCTGGCTTGATTCAAATGGATTGGGAAAAGACCTTCGTCCTTCGGCCAGAAAATAAAGAGAAAGTCAGGAGGAGCTTGCAGGTGTAGGTACCCGAACAATCCACTGCTTAGACTCCCCAATTCCAGTAGCCGGCCCGAGTACCTGAGCAAACTCAGGCAATATTGGAAAAGACGAGTAAAACTTAACATTCCACTGTATTTTGACTCAAAATATCATAAAAAGGAATAATAAATTTAGGAAATTTACATTCCATCTGTAGTTTATTCTCAGAATATTGCGTCCAAACATTTTTTGAAAAAAACTGCTTTACCTATATTTGCCCATAGTATTTATGGACAGCGGTTATACGTCTTGGTTTGTTGCCATTGACAACGTATCTTGTCGATCTTCTAATCACAAAAACGTGACAATCAGGACAAAACTCACCCTCTCAAACATCTCAATCAAACAGGTTTATTGGCATTATTGCTGATAGTCAAGTGCTCAGGTATGATATCCAAATTATAACTTTAATATAAGTGAAACGATTCCTGTTCCCTACCAAGATTTCAAGTATATCTTTGCTCAATCTTCGAAGTAAAGTGTTTCGAACCTAATTACGAAATTAGAATCAAATTATTCGTGTCAATTTACTTTTAAGGATTTATGACTTTAAAGCTTTGCTCAGTTTTTTACTTATTTATTCATTAGCTTTGTCAAACCCTTTGTATTTCAAAGTCTCGATGTTCACAGACCGCAGTCAAATATCTACGCTCATTGCTCACGTATTGAATTTGTTGTGAAAGCACCGCGACTTCAATTTTGACAAATGGCACTGATAAATTCTTGTGCTCTGGCTAACATTATTATCTGGAACTGCGCAAATTGTCGCGCACATTAATTTTCTAAGTACTGCTCAGCCTACTACTTCAGTTAATACTTGTGTATTGGGGGGTTTCCAGAAAATGTAACTTCTTGATTGCTCTCTTTCTTTTTTACTTCCTTCTCCTTCCCTTTCATTCATTGCTCTGCCCTTTAATCTATCCATACCTCCTTCCTTAAATCTCTGGCTTCTATTGCCCCCCCCATTCTCATATCTGTCCATTCCTTCCATCTTTTCCATCCCTTCTATCCTATCCTACCCTTCCCCAACTTCCATAATACTTCCCTTCCTTTCTGCCTTTCCTTCATTTCTTTCCCTCCATCCCATGTTTTTCACACCCTTCTCTCCCTATCCGTTCTATGTTCCCTTTCTTCCCTACATTCCCTCCCTTCCTCTCCCATCACCTTCCTTCCCATTTTACCCTCCCCTCCATTCCCTCCTTTATCTCACTTCCCAGACTTCCCTTTCCTAGGTTCCCTTCTTGGTCTTTGCTTCCCTTCTGTTCTCTTCTCTTCTGTTCTCTTCTTGTATTCTTCTATTCCACTCCCTTTCTTCCTTCCTTTCATTTCAATCTATACACACTTAGAAAAACTTTCCATATTATTCTTACTATTTACAAGTTTAACAGTTTACTGCTACCACAGTTATCAAAAGCCTCACCAGAAGATGACCACAAAATCATTACCCTATGGTCCCAGCAACCCACATGTCTTACAGAGCAAAGGTGCTGACACAGATCTTATGAAGTTTTATATCACAGAATATTCAACTAATCATGGCAAAGAAGGTTTCATTCCACAAGAAGGCAAGCACCAGGGCACTGGCTATAAATCTAACTTTCGTCCTGGGGTATACTACAATAGATTGCTTGATGAACTTGACAATCCAACTATGGGGTGAGAATTCAACCAATATTACAATACTATATTCTGCAATTAATGACAGGCAGTGGTGTAACAAGAGGTGAGCTGGGGAGGGAAATTGTCCCTGGGCACCAAAATAAAAGAGCTCCAAATTGTGATCTCATAAAAAATCATTAAAAAAATTTCATATAATTATGAAAAATATTTAAATATATCTCCAAAGCCATTATACTCCAAGTTACCCTTTACTATTCACCATTTCATTTTAATTAATCAACCCTAAATCTTTGCTTGGGCAGTCGACTTGTTGCAGACAATCATGCTTCGATTACAAAGAAACATTTTCTTCCCCATCGTGGCTCGAATGGTACAGATCCATTTGCCCAAGACTTATTAATAAGATCATCTGGTTTTGTAAAAGATACACCAGTAACCATTCCAAGATCATATCAGGTAACTAAATTTTAGAAACCTATTAAAACTAAACTTTTTTTGACCACAATTTTATTAAAATCCTAACTAATATTGTCACTTACGAAACGATAAATTCACATTGGTTAAATGTGAATTTATCGTTTCATATTACCCTGAGGATGATTCTGAAATAGAATTGCCACTTATATTTATTATAATCTTTGTCAACAAAAATATTGGTCCCCAGATCTCACAAGTTTTCATTGATAAATGTGGAAAAGGAACAGTATACCCAAAAGAAGTGCCATTCCTCCAAAGAATTCAACCAAAAGATCCAATAGCACTTGAGAATGCCAGACATGTAAGTACTGCAAGTACATTTGCATGCGTCATTTAGTTTTTCAAGTCGAAGAAGGCAAGGCTCCAACTTAATACACTTACGTTTTTTTTTGTTGTTTATAGGGCCCGATGTATATGTCTACAGAACAGCATTCAAGGTTCCGTGGGATGCCAAATGTTCGAAGTAAGATGTACTGGAGAACCTTGGCTATTAGTGGATAACGAAGGCTTTTACGGTTGTGTGATGATAATGATTCTGATGGTGGTTGGTTGCAATTGATGTGAAAATAATGACTGTGTCGATAGTTAGATAGTACATAGATGTTGTTTATTGTATCAGTGGATGGTTGCATGACGGTATTGGTATGCGGAGTGATGGCCTTACTACTTTCGGTAAACCTAATCTTACAGTAATTTTACATTGGCGTTAAGTGGCTCCATTCGAATGTGATCTTCTAAAGGGCCGTAGCGTAGCTTCATGGTAAATTGTCACCCGGAACCTTGGCCAAAATTGCTGCCTCAACCCCCGAGTACAACAGTCGATAAATACACCGTCACAATACACTCCTCGCAAAAACTCTTCTCACATTTTCCTTCCATGCAAATATTTCTCTCTTATTCTCCCACTACATGCCTTACCTGCATTGCATTCCAGTCAACGGACTCAACGTTTCTTATATTCTCCGCCCCCCAGGACGTACCGCCTTGAGCGTAGCACCCCCGCGCCCCTTACATCCTTCAGCTATGCTAGAGGATAATCTGTTTTAGTGAATACTTCAAGGAAGACAGTGGGCAGGAAAGAAGGTTCTGGATTCACTCATGCTTATAACAATGAACCAATTACATATCGACCGATGGAAGCCTATGGTGGCAATAGAAATGTAAGTATCTCCCGTTGTCTTTGTTTCCCACCCTGTAGTACACGATAAAAACAGCCATTTCGAGTCAGTCCGAATTTGAATACAAAATATAGCAAATTTCGAACAGCCTCAAACGTCAATATTTTTAAGAAACAGACCAAAACTCACGGCTTCTTCTTGACCATAGAACCAGACTAGGTCAGTCCGTCAATCGGTAAGTCCAGACCGGTCCTCAGTAATTCTGTTCGTCAATCCATTTTCCATTCGTCCACGAGTTTCTCTGTACGTCAGTTCATTATAAACATGTTATCGAGTGAAAATGCCCAATACTTCTTGAATACCTCCGTCGTTATATGTTCCCCAGTTCATTTCCCGTCAGTTTGAAAGTCTCCCTGTTCCTCCGGCCATTTTGCGTCCGTTTGAAAGTCTCCCTGTTCCTCAGACCATTTTTCGCCCGTCTGTCAGTGTTTGTACATTAGTCCCTCTATCCACTAGTCCTTCTGTCGATCCGTTGGTTCTCCATCTACTGATCATCCATCTGTTTGTTTTTCCAGTCTTCCTGCTCGTCTGACGGACGACACCGTTCGTTGTCTCGCTGTCCCTCCATCCATATTTCCGTTAGCTCATTCGTCCAGTCCTTCTGTTTTTTGTCCGTCTGTCTCTGTGGCTGTCGTGGTCTGTTCGTGTCTTTCACCATTTGTCTTTCCCTCGTCGTTAAATCCTTTATTACGATCATAAAACAATAACTGATCTGTGTGCCAAGATCGTTTAAACAAAGCCTATGCTCAGCGCCAGCAATTTATGACATTAAATCACTAGTCCTGGAAGCCCATCACTGTAGGCTTACATTTTGTCTGGGTCTGTTCACAAAGGAAACAAACAAATAGAATAAAGTTAGTCGTTTACCCATGACATTCTTTCAGCCATATTACATTTCAAGACCGGTTGGTGTAAGCATCATGAAGACATCATTTCTTCCTTCAAAGCTTAATGATGTGAGTAGACTAATATATTTTTAACAACACATTCATGCATCCATAGTTGTATCGATTGCACGCGATGTTTCTCAAGTTATCGTAGGTGACAAAGTCCAGTAAGCCAGAATTATTTGTGTAACATTTAAAACATGAGGCGACAGTCGAGTGTTTTAGATCCGATAAAACACGTACTGCAAGTTTTTTAAATAACTTCAAAAACAGCCCTCTTCATACGGTAATTGACAAAGAAAATTTGAGAAACATTGTTTTCTAAGCCAACAAGAGAAAAACGAGCATGTCTTTATGGCATATAAAGAATGACACAGTTATGATGACCTTTTGTGTTGTCCTCGTGAATTATTAATGAGTTTTTGAAGTAAACATAAAATTGCGTGTATTATAACAAGGTTTTGTATCAAGTTTCCTTGCTTTTATAAATATTTAGGGAAGAGAGAAGCTTCCATTGCTCTCTAATTCTTCAGAACGCGGTACTGGTTTTACCCGAGAGGCAATGGGAAGACCTGCATTCTATTTACCAAACAGAGAAAAGGTAAGCCACCGCTATTCGATTTAAAACCTATTTTACCTTGTTCTGTTGTCACTGTTTGCAACGTCTAGTCTGAATATACTTAAATTGTTTCTACAGGTATTTACAGAGCTTCAAGATGTTCCCTCTTTAGTTCAGGAAAGATTAAGAAAAGAAAATCCATCAGAATTTCTCAATATGGAGAATCCCCATAATAAGTCGAGGTAGAGCACAATAATTTATGAACACATATGTAATATGATAATAATAATAATAGTAATTATGTTAATAAAAATAATGATAATAATAATTTCATTAAGATAATTAATGTGATAAGTTTTCGTACCTAGGATGTTTGTTTTACTTTTAAACCAATATTTTTTAACTTAGAATACAACGTCATTAGTTATAAGTCTTATTAGCTTGTTTTTAATCAAACCATTATAATTTCAATAAATGTGCTAGCAGTTTGTTCCTCATTTTTTGAAGTATTGCCAGCTTGGCGTTTACTGGAATGCAGCAGAGCAATCCAAGCTTGGCTCAGAGACTCGGCAATAGTACTGTGGGAAATAAGGTAATAATAATTTTACATGACCTTTACCTTATGCAATCATAATTATCCATTAAACATTTCACAATCGTTTATTTAAATTTTTTTTTCACTTTTCATTAGGAACTTACCGGATTCACTGAAAATAATGGTCAATACATTGAACAATTTGAGACTAAAGAAACTCTTAGCAGATTTAAGACAAATTATGGGTTGCAGTTAGTTCTGTTACTACCTTGATTTTAATCTCGCCAGTCCTTGAATCATTCTTTCCTTCCTTCCTTGCTTCCTTCCTCCTTTCCTGCCGCTATTCCTTTCTTCCTTCTTTCCTTCTTTTATTAATATTTTCCTTTCATTTCTTCATTCATCTCTTCCTCTTTTCAAACACCATCTCCGTTTGTCAACTCTGCCACGTCTACATTTCCATCAACTTCCACAGCTCAACCATTACAACCGTGAACCTCGTGTTTTTTCTTCTAGATTCTTTGACAAGAACCCTGAAGGCGAATCTCGCTACGGTCGCACAGCGGGCCACGTGATGGCCTTACCGTCTGATGGTTTTACCAAAGGGACCGCTGTACACGACTTAGGTCCGACTGTAAACTCAACTAAGCAGTTACAAATCATGGAACCCTATGTAGCCAGGTAACGTTAGACTTAGGCTTGAAATAAGTTTTCATACGAAAAAGGTTTGCAAAGTCTGAAAACTCCAACTTTTTCTCATTTGTAGGAGCATCAAAGCACGTGACCCATTTTTTGGTGACCATATTAACCAATCAAAACTGCACATAACCCAACCAATTGCCGTCTGATGTTGGACTGAATGTCCTATCCCTATCTGAGGACAACGCTAAGGCTAAACAAGACAAGTTGTGTTATTTCTCACTATTGGAACAACATTGCGATTGGGAGATTTCTGAGAATACAAATAACTGTTTTCAAGAAATAAGCTTTATTACCAAAGTGGTTTTGTTCTAATTCGTAACCTTTCTCTTTCGCCCGGACAGATCTTTTTATAATCATTTGTAAAGAAATAGTTTAATATTTTATGATTTAATTGTAATGGGAATAATTATAGTAACGCATTTTCTAAAAGGCCACAGACTGAACTGTCATGATTTTTACCTGTCGTCTGCCCTTTATGCAAACCCTAAAGGTGGGTTCACATCAGCGGACTCGAACTGGATTTCGACTGAAAGTAGGCGGACTAGTTGTGTTCGTATTACTGAACTGGACTGGATTTGGACTCCTAGTAAAAGTGCCATGTCAAGTAAGAGAGAAAGATGTGGAGTTTATTTAAACCTAAAAAGTTCGTACGAGTCCAAATCCAGTCCAACTTCGCTCACAGTTGATCGAGTCCAACTCCAATTCTTTCCAGACCACCTCAAACGGATGGACTCAAATCCAGCCATTTCCAGTCCAAATGCTGTCCGGACCTGGATTGCGTCTACACTAAGGGAAATCTCAGTCCAAATCCAGTTCGTGTCCACTGATGTGAAAGAACAGTTCAGTAGTTACAAGAAAGTTTTTCACGGCACTCTTCATGTTTCCACGACTTTTGGCTTCTTGGATTCGAAATAGACAACCATAGTTAGTCCTCCCCAGAAAATCAACTGTTACTTATTCTGATAGCAATGCGATAAACATCATTAAATGACTAAACTTGTTTTCAAGTCCATACGCAAAAATCCCGCAAGCTGATTGGTTCACGAGAAGCACCAAAAATATGCCCTCCCTGACGGAAAACCTCAGGTAAATACTTTCCTGTACAGACCTTGCAGTCGGTTAATAAGCCTGTAATATAATATATGATTAAAATTTTTGGAATGTTGTTTTGTCCGTTTATTGGTGGGGAGTCCCTGTCAGATGATTGACAAACCCATCTTGATGAGGTTCTGCAAGTGGGCTTAATCTCCTATTCACTTTTTTGAAAACTCGTGGCTTACGCAATGGGTGAAAAGGCCTGTTTAGCAGTTAGTTTTAAAGTGGTTTACAGTGTTCACGTCTTGCTGACCATCGTGAGCTTGCTTGGGACAGTGTATCTTGCTTTGGTATTGCGCCAAACCCAAACAGAGTTACTGGATTTCAAGAAAGCGCACTGGACCCAAGAAATTAATGGCAAACCAGAAAGTGAAACTAAATCAAGTACGTGGACAAAGACGAAGCAAAATGGTATCAGAGAAAAATATTCTGCAGAAAAGCTACTCGAGTTGCAACAGATTGAAAAAAACAGCAGAAAAAGGAGATCAGATTCCGTAGCTGAGAGCAAAACGTGCGCTGAAATAGTACGCCGTTTCAAGGATTTACTTTCAATATTTAATCAACAGGTAAACAACGGGGAATTTATATATGTATAACTAACGGAAAATATGCCTGTTTGATGATTTATAGTTTTAAGTGTGGTTGTCCTACATGGAATATTGTTTTTTTGGTTTACAGGAACAATAATTGAGCAACTACATAATCTCGATATCCCAGTCTTCAACATTTAGTGGAATAGATCGTTAAGCTGATTTCTGTAGCTTTATACTAGTTCTAAAATTGCTGCAGGGTACATCTCATCACCAGCCAATTAGCAAAATGATATTTCACGACAGGTCGATTCAAGATAGTCTCCATTATTAAGCCGGTTTTCCACAAAGCGGGATTTTTTCCCGTCTTTTTAAATTAGTTTTACCCGAGAAGGTTCACGAAATAAAGAAGACATCTGCTCCGCGAAAATGTTCCACGTAATGGAAAACGTGGATGTCTTGAGTTGCCGTGAGCCAAATGAAAATTCTGCGTAGTGGAAGTTAGATTTAATTTAGGCTTCGGAGGGCCATAGCTTTAGGGCCATCTCAGCTTTCAGGCTTTTGCCAGTGAGGTTAGGTAATAAATATTCATAACGATCTAAAAACCTCGTCTTTTGGGGATTTGCTATAGTCTATTTTATCTGCAATTTGTATATTTGTTCAAAAATAAATATCTTAATGGAATTTCATTACAAATACACGGACACTATTTTGGGACTTATTGTAAAATGAAAAAAAAAAAAAAAACCCTCAAAATTCCTTCCTTCTCAGGTGGGGAAATAGTATGGAAAAGGAGCACCGAGACTTGGCGAAAATCACCTCAAGGAGGTGTGCTGAGAGTTTTTCATTTAATTTTTCATTTCTCATACTTTTTATTCTTTCAGTTTATTTGGAATAAACGATTGGCTGAAAATAATTTCTTCATTTTCAATTGCCTTTTTACTGCAGATTAAGAACAACACTAGTTCACAATTTCCGGGAAAAGTCATATGTCTCCCAGGTAAGTCGAATATTAATGACAGATTTGTTTTGTTTTTTTTAGTATGTGCAATGAAAATTTATGTTCTGTTGTGCAAAACTCAAAACTCTAACAATTTCTTTCCTTTGCTTCAGGGCCTGCAGGACCGAAGGGATCAAAAGGATCTCCTGGCAGTGTAGGTCCTAGAGGTCTACCGGGTCCTTTCGGGTTTCCAGGGGTTTCGGGAGAACCGGGACCCAAAGGAGCAAGAGGGAAAATTGGACCTCCAGGACCCCACGGACCTAAAGGGGATCCAGGCGATGTAATAAAAGCGTATGAAGGTATGAACAAGAAGGACACTTTTTATTTTCTTGAATTACCATCATTAAGCTCGAAATGGTTTGCCTGACCAAGTGGCGTTGCCAATATTTAGATAAACACAATGTAAGTACTTATTAAAAAGGTTTCTGGTAAATTAGGTTCAAAGTTCACAGCTCTGTTTGTCAGTCTCTTGCGCTCAGTCAATTCGTCTGTTTACTTGTCTTTTAGCTTGTCTGTCTGTCTGTCTGCCTCTTTGTCCATCTGTCCAATTCTCCGTCTTTACCTTTGTTTGTCTGTCCATCTGTCATCCCGTTTGTCTTTTAGACTGTCACCTATCTGTCCAGCTCTGCTTGTCCCTATCTGTCTGTTCATTCATCTATCTGTCCCTCATTATGGCTGTCAATTCATCCATTTGTCTGTTTGCCTGTCTGTTTGTCCATCTGTCCAACCATTCATTTGTCTGTTCATCTCACCGCCTAACCATCTGTTGGTCAATTGTAGTTTGTGATCTCCAGGGAGGTGTCAACCTATCCTTTGTGTTTTATATATTTTTCTACCAGCTTTCAAAAACGATTTCAGTCGACGTGAGAATGTCCGTCAAGTTCGCAGTATCAGAAAAGCAATTTGAGTCCAAGACAGGAATCAAACTCCCAACCTTCTGATGAATGGTAGGAACAAGGTTATGGGTTCGATTCCCGTCTGGAACTCAGGAATCGTTTTTCTAAGAAAACAACCTTCACCAATGTTTGAATGTCTTCTGAGATACACCAAGATCGCACACGCACAAAAATTTGTGTTTATCATTCAGGAGAACGATCTCAATACCACTTTACCTATGATGTGAGCTATGTTCTTCTTCAGACTTCATCTCTTCATATTATATTCTGTAGCTCCACCAAAGATCGTCACCAGTCCACCAAAAGTTATCGCCGTCAAGGAAGGAGGTAACCTCAGCCTGGATTGTGAGGCAACTGGTGTGCCACCACCAACAGTAGCCTGGCTGAAAGGAAAGAGATCCTTGCCTGGTACAACTCTTTTCCCAGGAAACGTAAAAGCGGTTAGACTTCTCTTCAATAAGCTCACCTACGAAGACAGGGGGATATACAAATGTGAAGCAAAAAACAGTGTCGGAAAAACAAATGTTGACGTTCAAATTATTTTTGAGGGTAAGTTTACGCCCCCCGCAGGGTTTCACAGGTAAGCCTGAGAATAAGATTTCATGGATACAGCTTGACATAACTGTTCAAATGCAGCTGTGCACTTTTGTGCCGGCGAATTAGTCCCCAGGTGGAATGTATCTAAATAATTATGATAGATATATGTCAAAGTAAATATCATTGCCAGAAATTTGGGTCAAAATGGTGGATGCAAGCACAAATTACGCCATTAATGGCAATGGAAACTTGTGTAAAATTGTATAGGGATTCAAAAAGTTTCTAACGTACAACAAGTACGAGCTGGATTCCCCCTTTGCTCCAACTCGAGACATATTCAGTGGTGATTAAGCTATGCTTTTAACATAAAAATAACTTAAA
>JBAHVQ010000511.1:431796-463964 GCA_036872915.1 Nanipora kamurai
CAACTAGAACAGCAGTCCACTAGATAGTTTGGGTCGCGGGTTCGATTCCCAGCATCGCTCCTAGAGTTGCCTTTTTTGCAACTGGTTTCGGTTGGGTCTTAAAATATATTATTCTAATACACGAAAATTTTCTTGATGAAATATAAATAGCATTTAGTGTTACTGACTGTAAGTACTTACAATTCATTGAATGTATCCTTCACGTTAATTTGTAATTAAAGAACTCGTGGCTATGCTCTCATCAATGTCCTTCATTTCTCAGCTGGTACAGCGGTGCACTAGATAGTTTGGGTCGCGGGTTCGATTCCCAGCCATCGGCCCTAGACTTGTCTTTTTAGCAACCTGTTTCGGTTGGGTCTTAAAATACATCATTCTAATACACGAAAATTTTCTTCATCTAATATAAATGTTATATAATGTTATTGACTGTAAGTACCTGACATTCATTCAATATATCCTTCTCTCGATCAGTATTACCCTGAATGTATTTATAGAACTCGTGGCCATGCAATCATCGACGACCTCCACAGCTCAGTTTCCATAGCACTCACCAGATTCGCAGGATCATGGGTTCGATTCGAGCCGGAGGTCCTAAAGTTGAATTTTATGCAACTGATCTCGGTTGAGTCTTAAAGTATATCATTCTTACCCTTGAAAATTTCCTTCACCCAATATATACAACATTTCAAGGTATCGGGTGTATCTATGCCTAAAATTCATTTAATTATTTTAATTATAATTGGTGAAGGAAATTGTCTGGTGTCAGAATGATATCTTTTTGAGAGTGCAGAGCACTGCACTAGATTTGCAGGGTCGCGGGTTGGATTCTCAGCCGGAGGTCCTAGAGTTTCAATTTTTCGCAACTGGTCCCGGTTGGGTCTCAAAAATATATCATTCTGACACTCGAGAATTTCCTTCACCAATTATAATTATCATTTCATGTTAGTGAGTGTCAATGCCAAATATCCCTTTAATTATTTTACTCTGGTTACCGCTAGACGATTTTTCTCGTTAAGGAGGAAGCTCCCAGACAGGAAATAGTCACAAGGCGAAGATCTCGGATTCGAATTCTGGTCTCGCTGAAGAAGAGTTTTCCTAACCGTTACTTATTTTGCATGGGTTGGTCACTCCGTGTACCACTGACAACCTTATTCTTCAACCGAGTTCACTGTGCCTAACCTATTGCAATTTTAAAAAATTTACTTACGCTTTTCAGTCGTCTCTTGTTTATCCTGTTGTCTTGATTGTTGAGTGACCAAGGAATTCAGATAGTTCGTCGCATATTGTTTGAGCCCCGCTAAAAATATATACAAAAGTTAAAGTAAGTTGTTTTCTACCTTCACTAGTACACAGTTACGTGTATTAAACCCGTTCTATGGGAACGAACCGGAAAAAAATGGTCGAACTTACATGCTCGCAAATCATCGTTCGCGATGAAGAGAAGTATGAACCTATGATTAACCTACACTACTCAACTCGAGTTGATTTAGCTGGATTCGAACACCTTTCCGAAGGTTTATGGAGCGATGCTCTACCAGTTGAGCATATCAAGTCAACTGTGAATAGCACGCATATTTAATAATTAATTTAACTACACGATGAGATTCTCGCAACAAGCCATCGCTTACCCACTAGATTGTGCAGTTTTTCAATTCTATTTCAGATTTTTAATTCAGGTAACATGCAAAGAAAATTTTACAGACGGACATGTGAACGTTCTTAGCTAATTTTCTCAGCAAAAAATTATTTCGAGTCCCAGCTGGGAATCGAACCCGCCGACCTTCTGATGACCGGTCGGACGCCCTAACTATTGAGCTACAAGGACTCAAATCGCCGATCACCTCCACCTCAAATCACCATCTACGTCTTTGGTAGCTCAATGGTTGGAGTGTCTCATCGGTCATCAGAAGATTACCGGTTCGATCTCCGTCTGGGATTCAGAAATTGTTTTTCTCTGTAAATGAGCTTGACGGAAGATCGCATGTTGTCTGTACAAGTGAAATAAGTTTTCCGAGTTGCGTTGGCAATGTAGGTAGGTTAATCTTAATGTTGAAACAGTTTGCAATGGTGAGCCAAGGAGACCCAGAACAAAAAAAAGATGAGTGGTGTTAACGTGCTCTGAGTAATCATTTCTCTGGAGGACTCTGCCTGGATTTTCTTCTGGATTTTTGTAGACTGAGCTGACAGTTCGAAGCACAGCTCAACGACTCTGCGCTAAAATTACCACCTCTTGATATGGTAGTATCGTTCGTTACCTTTTAGTTTGGCGTTTTCTAACTCCGAAATTCATGCTTGTTTAGGATTAAATGCGTATACTAGAGGCGAATGTAGGCAAACCCTATTATTCTGCTGCTTTGAACTGATAACTTAGTCCCTCGGCGACCATAAAGTCGGCCGATGATTCTGATAAAATAACACCGCAACAAGGTAGGCTACATACAGGGAAATTAGGGCAACTGGGCCAGCTGACATGGTTATACCATGACAACTTTGTTTGTTAAATCTAACTGGTAGAGCGGGGAACTAGAAGTAGTAACGTGTCAGCTATCCAAAGAAAATGGACTTTTTTGTTGCCTCAGATAGCAGGCTTACTAATCTATGTGCAATTGTTCACGAAAAAAAGCAGTCACCTTTCACTTCATCTGGAATAATCGGGGCGAGACCAATATGTCCCTTTTCTCGTAGAGGTCTGCTGTCCATAGTTTGCTCAGGGTCCTCTTCCTCCCACACATCTCTTGGTAGCTTACGGATTTTGACCGACAAAGTCAGATGGAAACTTAGAAAGGATGTTAATAAAATAAAGAACATGTCTAGGCTAGATAAAAAAGAATAAAAAAACATGGATAATGGACAAGATTTAATATTTTCGTTATTGTCAAAGTCTGTGAGTAAATATTACAGCCAGATTTACAAGATTAGTAGACCAGTAGAAATTTTTAAATTGAAAACTCTTTAACCCAGGGTATGAAACCGAAGACCGATGGATCTTGACAATATATTTTCATAAAAATGACTAATTAAGTTGTGACATACCTGATTTTTCTTTAAGAAGCAAGTTTTGTCGAGGTTGCGGATAAATCACATCTTTCAAATTGAAATAACCTAGTGTCTCATATCCGAAACAACAGGTGGACTTTCGTCAATATTTAATGACGGGAATTTGTAAATGTCTCGCTCATAAAGCATCGGAATTTGTCGACAATTGTCGGTAGGAAGTTTTATTATTCCTCATTTGAAAAAGAGATTGAGCATTTCACAACATTTCAACAAAAATTCAAATTTTGAAAGATGAAAAAAATAATCTTCTGAAAATTTTACCACAAAATTGTGGTAATTTTTTTAAAAAATTAATATAATTTTGCAATATTTTTATAAATTTTGAAACTTCTAAGTAAATTATTACTAAATTATGTCAGTTTTAAATCCTTGAATATTTTTGGTAAATGTTCAAAATGCGCATGCGCTTTCTTTCTAACAGCTATCCATGTCCCACAATTTTTGGCTCAATAAAAAGATTTAAAAACCGCCATTTCTACGCCAAGATTTATTTAAGAATAATGTAATTCTTTTTCCTGCATGTGGGATTAGTTTTTTCTTGAAACGCATGCGCAAATCGTAAGTTAATAAAAACAAATTTTTTTATTCAGCATTGCTGACAATTTCTTTCTTTTTTGAATAATGATTTAAAACAGATTTATGGTTACACCATGTTATTTATTGTGGCCACCACGCAAAACCTCGAGCAAAACAACTTTTTGATAGTCGGTATGCCAACGTAAATCCAATATGGCAGGTTTGTAAGGGAAAAAAAATTTGTTCAATTTGCCCCCTGTCGCATGACCAAGCACGCATTCAATGTCTAGTAATTTTATGGGTAAAACCTAAAAGCTTAAAGATGCAAGTTTTTTGGTTAAATTTCCTGCCTGCTGTAAATTATTTCACATGTCAAAGTGCGCGTGCGCTCTGTTGAGAAAACATTTTCCATCCCACAATTTTTTTGCACAGTACAAGTTATTAAAAATTCTTAATATTTCCGCAGAAATTTGTTTAAGACTAGTACGATTTTGCTTGCTGCATGTGGGATTAATTTCTTTTATGCACATGCGCGGATCAAGAAAAGTTTTTCTATACCATAATTTTTCATACTTATTCCTACCTCAGGATAATTCGTTACTTACGTTTGCGCAAAATTCACTATTTGTTTTTTTTTTTTTGCGGTGGGAGCTGGCTGTAAACTGGTGCAGTGATTAGAAGTACGTGGACGTTCTCGTTTGAATAAATTTTCCTATCCCACAATTTTTTTGGGTAGATAAAGTTTTTAAAAAGCCATAACTGTTCTAAAAAACTTGTTTAAAAACTAAACAAATTGTTTCGCTGAATGTGGGATTGGTTCCTAGCCCAGACGCATGCGTGTATTGTTAAATTTCTTTGATACTAAAACAATTTTCAAAACTAATCTTAAAGCCAAACTGAAATTAAAGGTAATTTTAAAAATAATTTGGGCACCAGACAAGAATGGAACCTACAACCTTACATAATGGCTTTGGTAGCATATATGGTGAACCAGCACCTTTGACCATTTGATTCTTGGTAGCTCAATGGTTAGAGCGTTTCACCGCTCATCAGGTTGCAGGCTTGATTCCCGTCTGGGGATCTGAAATAATTTTTCCGAGATGATAATTTTTTTAGGGAATTACCTTATGCATATCAGCTAACTTTCAGAAAAACGTCGACTATGACCCGTCTTCTGATAAAGGAAAATAAGTTGTTTTTCAAGTTATTTTCTCCCACAACTCATAAAACACCTTCGATGAGCATCAGTTATATTTGTGTCCCATGATTACTATTATAATTCCGAAGGTAGTAACACTGAGCGGATATAAAATGAGAAGTGATAAATTTCCAGGAAAAAGGACATTTTTGAAGGTATTTTTTACTGAAAAACTTTCGATTAACAGTTGTCAAATTTGTAGAGCAGAATCTCCAGACTAACATATAGCATAAAGTCAGTACGCTGAATGCTTACCAAACGATCTGATTTATTTTACGGAAAAAAGGCCCCTATAGCATTAATTTCTTATGTTGGATTTCGATTAAGCGAATATATTCGCGCGAGCAACTGCTTTATTGCAAAATTTTAGTTTTCTGTATGGTGTCTTGAGAGCACCCGATGTCAAAGGAAAAAGACTGGCGCGACCATGTGAGCTTAATAGAAGTCTAGCTTTAATCCTTTACTTGGCAAGCAATTTAATTTGTGGGAGGTCTCCATTTGACGAGTAAAGCCTTCTGGCCCAAGACAGCGTAAAATATACAAGTTACAAATTTGCAACTATGCCAAGCAAAGGGTTAAGGAAAACAAGCCGCTTTTGAAGGTACTTTCTCAAATAATGCATGACAAACCTTCTCCGAACGGTGTTCAAAGTTTCAGTCTGTCCCGCTTGAGACGGATCGTTGGTACACGGACTACCAATGCATCCATTCCACGTTTGGTGCGAGTGCAGCATCGGCTTCCTGGTTTTCCGTTCTAATTCCTTTGAAACTGGAACAGGCTACTGTCAAAGTACTACCAATATGGCGCCACGAGTTTGCAACCAGTGAGCTCTACCACTGGGTGAGTTTTGTACCTCAATTTCAGTCCCCTACGCAGTTTTGGATGTCAGTTTTAGCCCCCTACGCGACTTTTTAGTGTTTGCTCGTTACCTCCAGTGGAAACACAGGCAAAAATCACTTAAAACACAAACATAAATATTTCAATTCGAAATATTTTCAAGAAAGGTCAGAGCAAGTCACAGGAAATCACTTGAGGAAATTGTACAGCGAACGATCTTTTTTCACCGGTTGTTTACAATTTTCAGACAGCGTAACACACTTGTAGGCCACACAGCATCTGAATCTTTTTAAATACTTGGTCATGAAAAATTCTTCTGTTATTTCTGTTTTACTAATTTTCCGTAGATGTAAATGTTTGGAAGCTGAACCAAACGGTAAAAGTGATCTAAAGGACTGGAACCGACGTACAAAGTTGGCCTCCATGTCAACCATGTTTGGCTTCACTTTTTCCCTGGCCGATTGACTGGAGTTCTCTCTCTTCATATTTAGAGCTCACTGGCTCGCTATGCAACACGGGCAATTCACACTACCTGTAAGGCAAGCAGCCAGTTTGACGCTTAATTTAAGATTTTAAATTGGGTCGAGGAAAAGTAATTTGCTAACTCGAGACTGCAAGTACAATTACCCACATTGCACTGGGAACTTAGCATTGTGAGTAAGGCCTTTAAAATGGTCTTATGAAGAGAGTTGTAAACACGGCTCGTGAAGCCATAACTACCACTCGCCATCTAAAAGTTTTAATCCCCATGGGGACTATTGATTATTACACCTCGAGCTCCGTAACAATTGACCAAGAAAAACCGTAACACAAATTAACCAGAAATCACGCGTTTTCTACGGAAATTATCTACGCACGCAATTGTTACATACAACCTTCGGCACATTTGGAGTCTTTGCATCAAATGACATTTATCTCTTTCGCCACGCTGAATGAAACACGATTTTACCAAAGGTAAAACTGGTATGCCCGTTTTCTCGAACACTTACCTTAAAGGGTTTGATTTCCGGTTAACAATCTGTGGTTAGCTGAATCAACAGTACACAACATCCCCAATCAAAGCCAAGTACAGAGTCAAGTAGATCTTTCCCACAAGGACTTTATTCGCGCAATGCGGCTGGTCTTTTTTAAAAATGGCTGTCTCGAATTCGATTCCCATCTAGGGGTCAAAACCTTTTCTGAGTAAATAACTTCAGAAACATCTACAAAATGTGCTCTGAGGTTGGCAAGTTTCCTTAATATTTCACACAAAACAAACATTCGTGGAATCTACTTATGCCAAGTTGAACTACTTCAAATGGAAACCTCATACTGCCATCTGAATTTTAGCAGTTCATTGGATCAGGTTACGCATTCGATTCTCGTAGCTCAAAGAAAATCTACACAACGTACAATTTCATTAATTTCGCCCAAGATCTGTAATACAAAATAAAAAGTCGCATCGCATGCCTTTCTTCGAAAGCCCACCCACTTCCTTGCATTACCACTAACCAGCCATTTATAAAGGCTCTATTATTTTTTTATTTAAGCACCTCCCACAGCGCCTACAGTAATTAAACACAAACCACACAGAAAACAAAGTATTTAATTTCAAATCATTCACGATCTTCTCAGTATTCCTGGCTTGCTCCGTACGAAGAATGTCCACTTGATTTTTGATGAGTTTTCTTCGGCAATAAAGCGGCTTGGATATTAGGTAACACGCCTCCCTGAGCCAACGTCACGTGAGACAGCAACGAGTTCAGTTCCTCGTCATTCCTAATGGCCAGCTGCAAATGTCTTGGAATGATGCGAGTTTTTCTGTTATCGCGTGCGGCGTTTCCCGCAAGTTCGAGAATCTCTGCCGTGAGGTACTCCAACACGGCAGCTAGGTACACCGGGGCACCGCCACCAATTCGTTCCGCGTAGTTGCCTGAAAAGGAAAGGACTGGATACAATTATTGGAACCAGTCTCCGCACCCATTTCCCGGAAATTATCCGATCAAGTCGCTTTTCCAAAGGTACGGTGTAAAGATGTTAAGGCATAAATCACTTCTCAAACTCGTTAATAATCGAAGAAAACACAAAGGCAAATCACTACTTAGACGTGTACTTGGTAGTCCTTTCTCAGATCATCAAGACTGATTTTGTACCAAAATAAGGGTTCGTTTGAGAAGTTAGATCAAGCAATGAAAAGAAAGTTTCTCGATCCAAGCATCTCGAAGTATGGCAAAAAAGCTTTGCCTCAACGTTTCTTTACAGATTACACAAAATAAAGGTAATGGTCTGAGCGTTCTGTCTCCATTCCGGAGTTCTTTCGAGAATGATATAATTATTAAATTTTATACAAAACTATAGTATAAATGCCGCCGTCTGCTAATCCAACCAATGACTCATTTTGCGTTTTGTGTAAGACGAAGATTGCAATCCAAAGAAGAAATACAGTGGAATCGCGTTAATACGGTCACTAATGGACCATACGAATGTGTCGTATTAACGGGGTGGTCGTATTAACGGGGCAGGGTCATTTCATGGCTGATCTTTTTCAAAGTGAAAGTTATGGACAAGGTTGTAAACCGAGGTGGCGGTTATGGTATGGAAGTTCTGTGTATTTACAAATTTGAGGGACAGCAAGGGTACATAACTGCTTAGAAAACTTTAGAATATTGAAAATAATCTTTCTGTTAGAGAAGAAAAAGAAAACCTAAGAGTCGCGCAATGCAAGGCAGAAACAGTGAGGAGAAAACAAAATCATGTTGATAACTGTGGTGCATATCTGCTTTGTGCAAGAACGGTAGCTAAATCGCTTTTCCCTTTCACAGTTAATTAGTTCTTGTATTACATTCCTAAATTTGCACAGGAAATGGTGGTTACTAAATTGATTGTCAAGGGCTTGACATATCACAAACAATTTCACGAGGACATCGTCGTTGTTTCTCAGGGTTTATTTTTCGTGGCTTGTCTGACATGTGCTTCACACTGCAAATTTGTAGTGGCCGTATTAGCGGGGTAAATTTATAGGGAAAACACGTTGGGATTTCTCAATGTGGCCGTTGGCCGCATTACTGGGATGGCCGCATTAACAAGGTTTTCTTATGAGGCAAAGTACGGGCATTTCGCCGGGACAAAAAAAGTGGCCGTATAAACGAGATGACCGTAAGGCAGGATCCCACTGGGAAATCCGTCCATTGAGTTCGCCATACAATTCAACTTTCAAACCAATGACTTTAATGTTAGTGATAACTATGGGAAGGAACCAGAGTATTTGGAGAAAACATGTGGTGTATGATGGGGTCAGTCTGGGCAATACTTTATCCACGGATAACCAACTAACTTTAATCAACTGCAGAGTCGGATCAAATTCTAGTCACAGAAGACAAAAACACGTGCACTACCACTGAGACACCAAGGGATACGTGTCCTCAATTTTTTTTTAAGTTTAAGAACATGTAACGTACTTTTTTTATGATGTAAAATACCGTTTTCTTTTAACAAATCATTCATTAACGGTAACTGAAGATTCCTTCAAGATGTCACTTCTATACCCAAAACTGTCCCCTCAAATTAGTGTAAAACCGTCTATTCTCAGATGACTGCAGACGATTTTTACAGAAAAATTATGTAAACGCCACACTATTTCTAAACAAGGAATTACTGAAAATGTTCGATCTTCTTTGGGTAGAATTAACTATCAATGATTGTTGTACTGAACAGTAATATGGACGGCATCCTTGGTCAACACGTGACGAGGAACGTTCTAAAGCCATAAATGTCAACGCCATATTCATTCTACCCATAAGCTTAGTAATAGCCTTTCTATATTTTTCAGTTACAAGTTCTACGAACGTGAATCACACGTAATTTTTAGCTCTTTCAGTAATTTAAACGCGGTGAAACTTCTTCACACGACGTTGCTGTAACCATGTTCAAGTTATTTAAGAAAACGTTTCCGACAACGTGCAAAGCTATTCGTTGCGATAAACGCCAGCTTGAACTCCAGGAACTCCACTTTGAACTTCTTCAGAAAGAAGAATGCTTAGCAGCAGTCTATGGAAGATATTTGCAGTCACAGCACGTTACACGAGAAGCGAAATGTTGAACTATATCTTCCTTTTAACACCTAATGCTGTTTATTGATCATTGAGGTCGTCACGTTAAGTGATTCGCTATTTTATGTCTTATAACCTGTTTGTATAAATCTTTACTCACCTTTCCGTAAGAATCTGTGTATTCTTCCGACAGGGAACTGCAGGCCAGCGCGAGAAGATCTTGACTTCACTCCATGAAGAGTTCGTTTTGTATTCTTTCCTCCACCTCCGACCATAATGCAAACTCTTTCTGCCTGTGGCTGCACGTGGAGCAAGGCAAGTTAAACTACGACCGATCTTATCTGGAATGACATTAAAAGAATTTCTAGGCGTGGTGTAGAATGTCTTATTGGTCTATTTGTACAATAGGATGGATTTCATTGTTAGAATTCAACCAATAATGGCTCAGTATTCATCACTTTATGTCCCTTAGAGATAGGCCGATGATAATCGTTGGAGATTCATTGTCAAGAATTTGCGAATTGTTCATTATCAAAGAATAGTTCTTGCGACGTCAAATAATACCTTAAATTCAATATACTAGTTTAGTAGACCGTATTCTTGATGGCCGCCAGTTTTAATATTTTTTTATGTGCATCTTAAGTAGCCTCACTCGCCTCCACTGGAAGCAAATTTCTTTTGACTTACAAACACAAAAACGAGGAGGGCTAATTTATACGTTCATAAAAGAATATTTTAAACCGCCGCCATTATGAATTAGCCAAACTCAAGAAAATTTGCATTACATTTTCGACTTAAAGGTTTATTTTAAAGCCATGGCAAGGTTTAGAAGGAATGAATCAGCCTGGCTAATGTGAATAAGTCTTAAGTATCGGAATTTTTGTATAATCTAACTTAAATTCGTTAAAATTTCGCTCAATCTGATTATACGTGAAGGAACGAAGACAGTTCTTAATTTTATCCAAAAAGCAGGATTGGTGTTAAAAACTTTAGCTTCGTTTGATCTCGTGAATGATGCTGTAGCATCGTTTTTCGAGCGATTACCGTGGAACGTGATTTTCGGTAATAACTTCCGCCACTATTAATCCCCAGATCATATGCCCCAGGTATTGCACTAATCATCGTAACACATACATCCCTCCGCTCGCATGAAGCAACTTAGAGACCTTTCAGACGACCAACAAACACTCACCAACCTCGTTATCTCAGAAAAACGATTTCTGAGCCCTGTTTAACGAGATAATCAAATTAGTGTGCAGCATTAGTATGAGGCCTTTTATTTGAACGATTTGACGGGTCAATATGGCCGATTTTGAAAAGGAACAGGCGAATTCTAGGGATTTAGGATAGTTAGAGGCAAATATAGGTCAAGAATCTACTTCTCCAAACATTTAGGTTCAACTTGTTAGGCAAGGGTCATTCCTCGAAATCTTGTTTCTTTTCAAAATTGACTGGATTGATTGGTCAAATGGTATAAATGGAAAGCGCCTATCTAAGCCACCAGCAAAAGACCTGTCGTTTCGTCTTGTCGGGTTGTTACTTCACGTGGTTCTGTATTGTTAAGCTGCTTTTGTTCACTACACCGTGTAGAAACGTTTCGTTAACATGAATAAACAAAAGCATCGAACTGAGTCGCTTCGCAAGAAAAACCTTGGAGAGAAAAAAACTTGGAGAGAAAAAACCTTCGCAAGAAAAAATGCATTGACTAAAAATTTACTTCAAGCTGGAGCAGTGACAAAGGTAAGTGGTCGAAACGTTATTTCCAGAATAAAAGAAGCTTATAAAGTTACACATTCTAGTTTGGAAAAAAACAGTGCAGTTCATAAATCATGTATTTTAAATCCTAAATTTATCACTGTTCCCTTTTTTTATCGGGATGCTTCTAGAAGACAGAAAGTCACATACTTTAAGCATACTTTATCGATTTTCAAATTTATTGGTACGAGATGGTTACGAAAATATCCAACTGACAAACAAAGGGCAAATTTAATGGAATGAAAGAAATACAATAAAAGGACCTTTGATATCCAAGACATAACTATGATGAGAGGATAAGCGAAATTGTTGAAATTTATATATCAAAAGAACTATTTGGGAACCAATAAACAATTGAACGTAGAAAAGCAGAAAGTAATCTATAAACCAAGGAGAAGAGCTTTGCATTTATGCAGACAAGTAGTTTATTTAAATTTCCCAAAATATATCTTTCAAACTGGTTTCAGGTAATCATGTTTTTGTGCTTTCACTTTTCCCTATTTCCATCTACAGAAAATCCTCGCTGTTTAGTTTTTCAGTTCTTTTCCCTTTTCCGGCAGTCCCTCTTCCCTTGACGAGAAAAATCGTCTGGCGGGAAAGAGTTAAAGCACCATTTGCGACTATATATAAAATAAATACGCATATGCTAGCCCTGGATTCACAAAATGTGTTTTGAATTCCAGCATGTTTCTCACTCGTGTTCTCCTAATTGTTGGAGTTGTTGTCTCGCTAATAATCACGCTCTCGAATGCCAAACACAGCCACAAAAGACATCGAACTTACTCGGGGGACGACACGGATGACATCGACAAACCAAAGGGAAGTAATGAAGACGACGAAGTTGATACCGAACGACAAGACAGTGATGGAGACTCTCACGATACGTTCAACCAAAGATTTCATGTGAACGACGAGAGAGGCGAAGAGTACCGACCGTATCTCGATGGCCATAAGGATAATGATGATGATGATGATGAAGATGATGATAATGGCGAAATTAAACCTGACGTTGATAATGGTGAAAATAGGGAATATCAGCGAAATCACCATCACCACAATGACGTGATCCGAAGGCACCACAATGACGTAATCCGAAGGCACCACGAACCACACCGGAAGTTAAGCCACCATCGGCGACACTACCATCATATGAAAAGCGGGGCGCAAGCTGGTAAAAGAAATTTCGTTCCAGTTGACGATGGATCCAAAGATGAAGGTTTAAGAAAAATTCAAAAATTACTAAGGAGAAAGGAAGCAAAAGGAAAACGAAAACAGAGAAGAAAAAAACACAAAAAAAGAAAACACTATACATACGAAATACACATGACTGATGTAAAAAGTGAGTGAAATTATAGATGAAGTAAATCGTTCGAACCTAGGAGGATCGTTAGATGTTTGTGGAAGTTGATCGTCCAGGTTAGTGTAGTCTTGAGAAAGATTGTTGGTGGAAGTGACTGACATTTCGACGGCCTTAGCGGCGGTCATCTTCAGAGTTAAGTGAAGAGTAACTGTCAGGTTCGCCTATGTTTGTATTTGGTTCGTGCGTTGTCAGTTTCAAATTTCATGCGAAATATTAAAACGTACGTAAAAAAGTTTGTATTACTTGAAATATTTCATACCGAGGTTTCTATGGCAACGGTGTCACAGGACTTCCACCGTCACAACCCTGTTAGTCGATATGCTTCAGAATTTATCCAACAAATTATACAAACATAGTAAACTCGACATCGAGTATCTAAACACAATTGGAATAGTTGGAATTCACTTTTACTGAAATGGCAGAAGATAAACTCTGAAAAACGAAAACTTTAGTACCAAACAAATGGTACCTATTATGAAAATAGGTTAGAAATATATCGTTGCAAAAAATCATGTAATTTTTAATGTATTTTTATCCTGATGATGACTGTATAGTCGAAAACGTTTGATTTTTACTAACGACATATTTTTAACCTATTCCTGTGTATACCTTTTTAACAAATGTTATGAGAATATCCGATCTATGTATTTTGTGTTCCTGTTCTCAGTAGAGTGTGTTTATCTGACGTCACGCCAGCCATGTTGGTGGAGAACATCAAAGTTCCGACGTTCAACGGCGCGAATAATCAACGCAAATACCTTTGACTATCGCCGTTTGCTTCTCGAGCAAGGGAACACGTGAACACACTCCATTGTATGTTTCTGTATACTTCTCTCTATCGCTGATAATCGTCTTTGAACACATGGAAATCTTTACTTTTTCAGACCGGATGAGAAACCTTGCTGATATAGCGATCACAAGCCTGAGAAACCGAAAGAAATATGAGAAAGAGAGAAGAAGTAAGTGTACTAGAATGGGAGATGTAATTTAAAATGAGTGAAGGGTTCAACATTTTACGGTGATGATTACCATGATAGGGAAAATGCAAGAGTGGAATAGAAAACTAAAAGAAATGAAAAGCGACAAAAAGGGAAATATACCAAAAAATCCAACGAGCGGAAACACAGGACACAGCGAAGATAAAAAGAAGAAAACTATTCCAACTACTAAACGTAAGTTTTATTGATATAAACTTCATTTTTGAGGTGTGCTAGAGTAATGAGATATCTCGGAGTAAGCCATATTTCCTGGAATAGAGATAACCACGTGCAACGATATCGCTGAGGGTAGGAATATCGCAGAGGTAGGAATATTTTGGGGGCGGGTTAAGAACTTAAATATATTTATAGATACATATAGAACGTATACAATTCAATATTAACATTAATTTTAATATTAACTTTAAGGACTTTAAAATTAAATGTTCTCGGCGTCTTTATTGTTCGGATGGTTCGAAATCTGTTGTTTCCACTACTTTTTGTTTTGTCGAGTTTTGGAACGTTTCGAAAAATGGCGAGAGTTAATAAGATTTTATGAAATACATCGTTGGGAAAACATTCAAATGGACTGAGATAAAAGTGATCGTTAGTTAAATAATGCTGTATATTTTTTCTCTGAAGTAACAAAAAGTAACACGTTTGTTTCCAGCACTTTGTGCAGACATTTGTCAACACCGCTGCTTACAATCTTGTCACATCGCATGTTGCGTCCCAGACCTCACCCCGACGATGAGGAACGTCATCGCACGTCGCATGCAAATAAACAAGAAGGAAAAGGAAAATAATGAGGAAAAGGAGAAGAGGAGCTGCCCTCAAAGGTGCAAGAAATCTTGTGATCCATCTTGTGATTTTGTTTGTTGTTTATCAGACGAACAACGGCAAAAATATCAAAAGCCGCAGAAAGAAGAAAGATAAGGCCACTGAAACAATCAGTTGTCAATCGACGAGTTCTAAACACAACCAACTTTTTTTTCAGTTACAAGTCTCATTAAGTAACGGCTTACAAACTCATTAAGTTTAACTAGTGTGGCACAAGTGTGGAGTGTTATTGAATGAGGGAGGTTTCAGGAAAAAAATCAGTGAAATCAGTATAAATGTAAGCACTGAATATCGAATATATTTTGAAGAGTCACGTATGGTAAATATGAGATTCAATAGACCTCTGTTATATTGGCCGCCGTTTTAAATATTCTTTTGTATGCATCTAAATTAGCCTTTCTGGCCTCGTTAGGTAGCAAAGATTCTTTTGAATTTGAGACACAGGAACGAGGCGAGAAAGGCTAATTTAGATGCACATAAAAGAATATTTAAATTGGTCGCCATTATGAAAGAGGTCTATGGCTTTTGATAATTTGAAGTGTTTATGATAATTTTCTTCAGATAGCACCTACATAATTTTAGCAGTATTAAGATAATTGTAATTTGTAAATAATACAGAAAAATTAAAAAAACAACAGGATGTACAGCGAAAAGGTAAGGCTTCATGCGTACTACGCAGCTGACAGTCAAGGATTCATTAAAGCAAAAGTCTTAATTTACGTATATGTATATTTAATACACGTAGATCTTCGCTAGTTCAGAAGGTTTTAATATTACTATCTCCATCCAGAAATATAAATTGCTGTCGCGAATACCTTAACATCAACATAATCTGCTAAAAAAAGCTTGGTTAAAATCTAAATTTTATCGAATATGAGTTTAGTCGATTTTGATACGGAAGAAACTGCACAAATTGTTGCCAAGATTCAAAGTTTTTCACTTGTTTAATTTTCAGGCTACTCAGAATTTCTGAGCAGGTCATGCGTGAACGAATCATTAGAAACATTTTAAGCAAATAGTGCGTAAAGATCAGGGCCTTTGATTCTTGTTTGACTTGACATCTTGAACTTTTCCTCTGTCTCAAATATTCTGCCTCAATTTCCAAAAGCGAGCAGTGGCCAGAAACAGCCTCACCGTTTACGGAAGACGCAAAGGTTACTGGATCCAGCCGAAGAAAAATCCCGTGTTGTCTAACACCAGTGGAATTTCTAGTTTATGATTTAAGTCAGTCATGCGATGACTTCACCTTTTACCAGCAGAGCGAATAAGCAAGTAAAATTAACGAATAAATAGAGGAAAACTTTTAGCTTCGCCGTTAAAAGGTAGGGAACTCTAAATAAAATTTTAGTAAAATAGTACAACAGTTAAACCTTGTCGGTAAAAAATAATTTTTTGAAACCTGACTGTTCTGTGTTAAAATGAAAGTCTGAATAGGAGGTTCAATTAAAATCGTACCTAATAAATTCAATTTATTTGATCTTAAGGAAATGCCACTAAATTCATTCACGAAACAGCAGTAAATTTTATCACTGAACGCCAGTTGGTATTAACCGACTCTCCGGTTATTCGAGGGGTTTTTCTCCAGTCTTTAGAATAAAAAAACATTTTAGAAGCAATCAAGCGTTATCTTTATCACCGTATGCATTTATGAATGGACCAAAAATGAAGATACAAAAACAACTCCCCAATTCTCTCATTGCAGCTACGATTTCTTCTTTCGGTGCCCGGGGTTTGGGTGAAAAGTTTTTTTGGTAAGGCTTGATGTGTTGGTCGCATATAAAACATGTAAATGTGATTAACTTGAATTAAACCTTCAGGTAAACTTTTAAACAATTTTCACAGGTAGTGAGCCGTAGTAACCTCGCCTAGTTATTTCGGTTGTATTGCATACCTTTAATCAAAGAACGAGTGCATATGTAGAGAGGCTGAGTATCTCAGGCATTTATTATTCAAAATACAGCAACAATCTTATTGGTTGGTGTTCGAACGCCAAATTCATTTGCATTCCCAACTATGAATGATAATAAACTACAATAAATTTATCCACGAGGTTACAATATTCATGGCTTAATTGCATGCGTAATTTAGTTCTTTTCACTTCATGAGTTCCTTTCTACAAAGATCTTCGGCCTCAAAATTGACCTTTGATAGATGACTGAAGAATCCTTGAATCAACGTCTAATTTCGAGTCATGTTTACTGTTAAAAACTCGCCGTACTCTGACGATACAGAAGAATGAATTCTAAAAGATTTTCTCTCTTTTATGCAGCCGTTCCGTGTTTAATAACTTAACGAAATTTCATACATTAAAACAGTATTCTGTGATTGGCCGGTGTTCATGCAAATACTAGATAAGCTCCACCAGGGGGTGCGGACAGGGATCAGCCGCCCCAATATCCCTATAAAGGCCAGTTTATACTGGCGATTTTTTGCTGCGACTTTTCTCATCCTGATGTATGCGATCGAATGGCTACACTCACGAAAGTATTGG
Organism: Nanipora kamurai; assembly: GCA_036872915.1. Classification (NCBI taxonomy): domain Eukaryota; kingdom Metazoa; phylum Cnidaria; class Anthozoa; order Scleralcyonacea; family Helioporidae; genus Nanipora; species Nanipora kamurai. Next base: position 448,856 of record JBAHVQ010000511.1, read on the forward strand.
ACCATTGGTGCAAAGTATATATAGTTTAGAACCCTCGCGACTGACTCCCTTCGATCACATGCGTCAAGATGTGAAATGTCGCAGTAAAAGTCATCAGTTTAAGCGGCCTTAATAGTCTCCCCTCATCAACCTCCCGCTACAGTGGTTTTGTATAATTTCATTAAGTGGTTCAATTTTTCAGTCATGCAAAATCAAAGTAATCAAAATTAGAATTTTCTTCAAAGTGATTAGTCTCGTGCTAGGTAGCGCTTTCTGTTTTTTCTTTGTTTCCAAGAATCCGACGGCAAACAGTGGATAGAAATCCTCAAGTTGTCTCATGAAACACCACGCGGTGCTCGTCATATTTTTTGTTCTTAAACTCTTGGTGTTTCGCGCGGAATCAACGCGAATCGCACTCAAAACAAGTATGTTCCTCTATGTATTCCATAAGTTCTACACATGTACGATTGCATATACATATTTGATCATGGTCATACTTGCTGGACAAGAAGCTATACCATCAGAAGACTAGCGAACGTTCATCAAGCTCGTCACCTCAGAAAAACGATTACTGAGCCCTAGACGGGAATCGAACCCGCAACCTTCTGATGACCGGTGAGACCCTCTAACCATTGAGCTACCAAGACTCAGATGGTGAGCTAGGGTGCAGGTTCGTCTTCTATACGGCCTGAGCGGAAGTCATAATATGATAATAATGATGGAAATACTTAATGCTGAACATGAACTTGGTTCATGTGGGAGCTAGGTAAATATCAGACGACTAATGGACGTTCGTCAAGCTCATTTGACGAATTTGAATTAATTTTAAAATTCACGAGCTTGACGAACGTCCACTAGTCGTCTGCTATTTACCAAGCTCCCACATGAACCAAGTTCATGTTCAACATTAAGTATAAAGCCATACTATACTATCAACTGAGAAATCTTTCATAGAAATACGTGTCAATCAGTTCTAATTCTTGCTTCACTGGTGGACATAGAAACAGCTCTAGTTAACCACACTAATTGCACTTCACACTTGTTTTATCGAGAACTTGGTTTTCCAGTTCTCTTATTATCCATAAGATATTCTTATTTGTATTAACGATATCCAGGATATGTGATTCGCTACAGTTCTATTTATGCTGGTCATTCTAGAATCCCGGAACAAACATGAAAACGTGGACAGCAAAACAGACGTGAAACGAGGGGCAGGTATGAAAATGTTTTCACTTTACAAACAACCTGAAATAAACCTCCAGCATACCGCTGTTCCTCAGTATCGCGGTGAATTTTTTCTTATGCAGAGGGTTCGTGGTTTTGCCATGCTGGGTGTAAGAAGTTCTGTCTTCCATCTTGTAAGAGAAGTTGTTGTGCTACGGGATCTCAATCCTACCAACCTGGCATGTTTAACGAGCTGTTGAACTACCAAGAATCCCTCCCACCTCCTTCGTGCCCTTCTCCTTGTCCTTCCACATGCGCTCCTTCTTGCCAACAAAGCTGTTGCCAACCCTCTGCTCCAATGCCCCCACCTGTTCTTCCACCTACGCCCCCTTCCATGCCCCCACCTATTCCACAAGCATGCCCCGCACCCTGTCCTGCCACTTGTGCACCATCGTGTCAAGAGAGTTGTTGTCAGCAGTCACAGCCAATGATGCAAGCGCCTCCAATGATGCCTCCACCTGTAGCTGCTGGCCAGTGTGCCCAAGGATGCCCACAGTCATGCGCTCCCTCCTGTGAACCACGTGAGTACAAAGAGATTTCAAGATCCCGGATATCTACCAACTAGTTGACGAGATGATTAACCAACCAACTCACAACTTTGATCCCCTTGTCCGGCAACTTACAAACTAAACTACAAAAACCACCCAACCCATTCTCTATAGTGCTCTAGTCCAACAGTCCACCAACTGGGTAGCAATTCCACCTTACAGTAAAATTCTCCGTTCTCTAATCCCAGCAATTTTGATAAACTAATTAAACCGCAGTTACAAGTCTATTAAATTTACCACCTGCGATGTCTTACCAGACCAACAACGAGATCATCCAACTCACAACTTCAGAAATTCGCCATGTTCTAGCCCAGCCTGAAATTCTTATACGTAAGTTCTTTCTCTAAAAATAATGACAATGTCTACATTTCTATTCAATTCAATAGAATGTTGTTCATCAGGTCAAACTGGTATTCCACCTTCACCATACCTGAATGACGAGCTATATAACGTTTACATTCCATCAGCTTTTGAGAGGCTTAAAGCGCTGAATAAACCGGCTCATCGGTACAGACCTATCGTCAAACCACTGAGGCAGACAAAGAAACCCCAACGCAAACGATACAGACATCGCTTCTACGATAAGGACGGAAATCCACACGACGAAATTGTTTATGATGGTGCTAGGTGTGATCCAAGCTGCCGAAAACTTTGCGAACCGTCGTGCAAGTTTGAGTGTTGTGTAGGCCCACCAACAAAAGACAAGAAAACATCCAAGTATGCTTTGTTCATTTTTGACTTCGAAAATTGTAGTTTGATACCGTTTAAGGCTTTTGACGTATCTTGTGGTTTAAACAGTGGTAAGCCAAGGACTCAGAAAAACTTTGAGCTCCAGACTCAGACCTACCATTGAGCCACTCCAGTTAGAGTTAGTCAGCAACGACGTTCTGGACTGCGAGACATTAGACGTCGGCAATTCTTGGTTAAATCTTCGGTCGGACGTTATATGTTGTCAAACAAACAATCAAAAAAATTTGTTTATTTTAGTCAAATTAAACAGACTGTAATATAATGACTGAAGATTTACCGAAATTTACAGACCTCTAACGACTTCCTGACAAGTCATTGTTTACAAACTTGTCCCAGGTTTAAAAGCCGAAGTAACTTTGCTCTACCATCTGAGTTCTGGTGGGTCATTGGTTACAGAGTAAAAAGTTAAAAGGTTGGTAGACTGCTGAATATATGTACTACAACCCTGACGTTTCAAGCAAAGGCCCTTTTCAGAGAATGAAAGATGTTTTTATTCTCTAAAGAAGGGCCTTTCTCGGAAAGTCAGAATTGTAATACATATTGGGCAGTCTACCAATCATTTAACTTTCTATGCCGTTTTATATGCTGCCTACGTAGCATCCTACATCTTTACATCGTTCATTGGTTGGAGCCGTCTGACTAACATTCAGAAGGTTACAAGTTCAAGTCCTGTTTGGAGCTCAGAGTTTTCTGAGTCCTTGGCTTACCACAGTTTGAAGAGCTAGATATATTAATTATCCAAAGAATGATTGGATGGTAGAGTGCTGCGAAGGAAGTGTTGGACGACGAATAACGAAGGGCCTTTGCTCAAAACATCATTCTACAAACTTAAACTTAACACTTTTGACCTTATATTAAAAATCCTTTATCCAAGTAAGCCCTTAGAGATCTCTTGCAAACTTACAGCTGGTACTGGGCAGGGATTGAGGGGGGAGGCGGCATATGGAGATTTGACTATTATTTAGCCAGTGAGCACGTCTTACCAAAAAAAAGATAAAATAAAAAAAAGAAAGAAAGAAATACACTGAACAAAATAATTAAATGCAGTAATTGTCAAGTGTACTAGGTAGGAAACCCACTTGGTTTAATCACAATTCTTATATTTTTGCAGAAATAAACAAAATCAGTATCATGATGTCACACCAGCTCCTGATGGGACAACCACAACTGGAAACGTGAAACCAACTGAGAATCAGTTGGAAGGTAACCCTTCTGAACAACCTGTAGGTTCACCTGCAGGATTGCCAGACACATCTATGCAGCCAGAAATACCCTATGGCCAGCAGTCACCATATTCACAAAACCCATATTCTCAATATGGACAATATAACTATCCTCAAGAGCAAGGGATGTATCAGCCAAACAGGGGATACCAACAGCATGGTGTTCCCGGACCACCAGGATATCCCAGACAACCAGGATATCCTGGACTACCAGGGTATCTTGGATCACCTGGGTATCCTGGACCACCTGGGTATCCTGGACCACCTGGGTATCCTGGACCACCTGGGTATTCTACACAACCAGGGTATCCAGGACAACCAGAGTATCCAGGACAACGAGGACCACAGAGTCATCCCGTGCAACCTACTATTTATCCACAACCAGGAACCGTAGGACAATCAGGAGCCCCTGGACAACCTGGTATCCCTGGAGCAAACGGACTACCAGGTATCCCTGGACAACCAGGTAAATAAGGATATATTGAATGAAATATAGGCATTTACACTCAATCACAAAATCACGAAATGTGTGTAGTGAAGGAACTTGTCAAGTGCAGAATGACATTTTTAAGTACTAACTGGGATCAGTTGGAACAAATTGAACCCTAGTCTAGTTGAATGACATGTGCACTGTACATGCTGTACAAACATGCTTGACTCCTTTTCTTACCTTTATTTAGATATATCTCAAACTCAACAGCAATGTCCAGCACCTTGTCCACAAGCTTGCGCTCCATCTTGTTCACAGCAGTGCTGTGGTCCTTCCCCACCTCCTGTTCAGAGTTGTGGTGGAGGATGCTCAACTTCTTGTGCTCCACAGTGTTCTCCAAAATGTTGCTGGGACAGAAGACGGAACAATATTCCTAAATAGTCACATTAAATAATTTTATCAAGATTACAAAAACTCTGCTTATATTAAAGGAGGAAACAACTGAAGGGTTAAAATATGCAAGATACCTGCCTTCCCCAAATTGATACAAAATGGACTAAAAATGAATATCTCAATAACAATTTCCTGGGCATAATGCTGCAAATACATTTTTAGGTATTTAACATTTTAAATGAAATAGAAAAAATATTTAAAGGAAGTCTTCTTTCCTATGATACATTATTACCAATGGAAATCGGACTGTATAAATATTGCTTGGTAAAGTAGAAATATTATCATGTTATGATCTCTCCCTTGGATCATTTTTCCTGGACTCAAACTATTTAAGATTATAAAATTTATTGGAACAAAAAAATGTTAGGTGTGGATCAAACACATTTGGAAATTAAATTCTTATGTTCCGTATAAACATCTTTATGTCTTTGAGACCAGTTTAATGCAATTGTAATGACCATAGTATTTCTCAAATAACTATTTCAGTGAAAAAGTGCTGATTCTAAGAAACAAAAATGGGTTTCAGAGAAACCATGTATAGTAAAGTCTTCCATGTAAAATGTACATTAAAGATACAAAATAATGATGTCATCATGCAACCATGACATAATTACATGCGAATATTTATGTTTAATATTTCTGATGTTCTGTAATTTGCCACGGTATATTTAAATTGATTATAAGCCTATATATTATATTTTGTATGATCAATAAAAACCTTTGTAAATTATGCAGTTCTTGTTGTGTCTGCTCAGGTAATCAATTAACCAAAGTCAGTAAGGTTTCAAAAAAAGGAAAAGATCCAACAGCTAAAGTCTTCAGGAGCAAAACTTGTCCGTATACTTGGAACATACCTTATCTGAAATTGACAAGATTTTGATATGGCTAATTACCGTGTCATACCATTTTCACTCGTATTAAACAACCTTTGTTAATTTGTCCCAAGTTCCTATACATTATTCACCAGAGTGAACTATACACTGTGAGTTTAGAAGGAAAAGTCGCTCCAAAAGTTTCTGGCGAATTAACAAAGTTTACTTGATATTCGACTTTTAGAGAAACCACCATCACCAAATGAAGGCCAGAAATCCATTTATGATCCTCTCATTCACCTATTTCCCAGTATCCACCTTTCATCCTCTTGGTTCCTACATAAATTTTGTAGCATTACATGCTCGATTTATTCAAATCAATCAATCAATATTGGCAAGAGATTCACCAAGTGGAAAACGTAATCTGGTTAAAAATATCAGTGCCCGACATAAAACATGAGTACTTTCATGCTGCAAGTAGACAAATCTCTGAAGATGTTGTTAAGTTAACAATGAAACGTCAGATTAAACTTTATTTTTCATTTATGGAAATTCTTCGTGTTTTATGCTCGGCACTGATATTTGTAATCACTCAATAAATAAATAAATAAATAAATAAATAAATAAATAAATAAATAAGTAAATAGATAAGTGAATAAATGTATTAATGAATGAATGAACAGATGAACGATAAATTATACATTAATAAATAACTAAATTCATAAATAAATACATGAATAAAAAATAAATATGTATTAAGTCAATGAACTACATTTTTTAAATTCAATTGCGTAACCATTAAAAAGCATTATTCTTATGCAGGAGCAAGCTTTAATCCATCGATTCATTCATTTGTTTACGTTAAGGGTGAGGTTCTGCATAAATTAAAGACAATATGTGGCCCGCGGGTCGCGTGTCGCGAGAGATCGCGCCATTTACTTGATTGCTAGCCCTCTTCGCGCCAGTTTTTGAAAATCGTTGTTCTCAGATGTTTGATGTCGATGGAGTTGACGTGATTTCTTCGTTTTAAGAACCAGGATAAACAGGGACCAGGATAAACAACCGGTGAAACTTTCATTAATGTTCTGTACATTGCAAGTCTCTTCCTGAAAGAAAAAAGTAAATATTGGCCAAAATTTTTGGAGAGAATTCATTCAAAAAAAGTAAGTTGTCTTCAAGGTGCTGTTTTCGGAAACGTCAGAAACATCGCGTATTTGTGAGAATTTCGTTCTTGAATATAGGAAGACGTTTGGATGTCAAACCATGATGAGGTTCTTTTACTTTTTACTTGTCTTGTTTGGGGTTTTTGAAGTCAGTTTCGCGTTGTTTCGTGAAGAACACGTTGTAACAACGAAAGGGAGAAACCCGCCATATCTACTGCGTATTTTGAAACATGTGTACTTCATTGGTACCGTGGACAATGGCACACTCTCTTGCAAAATGCCTGGAGCGGTTTCGTATTCATGGAATAGCATCAGTAAAGAAGAAGTTACTGAAGGGGGTTACGTTTATTCTTGGGTAGACCAAATGAAACTTACAGATCCTGACAAACCCTGGAAGATGGAAATTAACCAGAACAACTTCTTAGTTGGTTCCCTTTTGGTTCAATGTCAAGGGAAAAGCGGTTATGGCGATGACTTGATTGCAGAAATACTCTGGGTTATTACTCGACTTCATTCTCCCCTCGGGTATCCGACTGATCCAATAATTTGCCAAGGAATTGAAGACTGCAAAACCCTTCGTCCTCTTTTTCGTATTGAATGTAACCCAGGCTATGGTGGATTCTATCGAGGTTCCATTTCGCAGACGAGAACTGGCCGGAAGTGTCGTAACTGGAACGATGTTATTAAGGATAAAAAGACAGTAGCTTCCAGACGTATGTTTTATGGAATGGCGAATAAGTATAGGGAGTGGGAATTATGGGGCGAGCACAATCACTGTCGAAAACGTGTCGGTAGGGAGAATGTCCAAGTGCCACAATGCTTTGTTCGCACGAGTACTGTGAGAAATATACTGGAGGCATGTGACGTGCCGTTCTGTAGCGATTGTATGTACGGGAAAGGTGATGGAAAACTTCCAGGATACAGATTCAGGTTTCCACTGTATTCCGGAGGAGGGGTAGATACCTTGAAACGTTACAAGACTGCCGGGAAAAAAGTGAAGTTCAGAAAATGCTATCGCTCTCAGTCTGAGCACTTTTGGTATGCCTACAATCTGTGTCGGCATCAGTTGGTTATCAAAACCAAAATATTTCCTGTTAATGATAGACCAAGTTGTTTGGTTTATAAAGGTGACTCCACCATTGAAGCTCCACTTAGTGAGGTAGATATGAAAAAGCTAGAAATCGCACGCTGTCGCATTCGACAGTGCACAGTGCGGATTGTCTGGTTTCTATTCTTTGATGAAAATAAACAGCTGATTGTTGATGGCATCAGTTCTGAGAAGCCGAGAAAATTTATTATTATTGTTGGCAAATCATTTAAGATCCTTTACTTTGTTTTTGGCATTAACTTAGTATCAGGTATGAGTGTCACCTCGGATAAGACAACTAACCGGGAAATTGCATCTCGCTGGAGAAACAATGTCCAAAGAGTTCCTAAAATGTCAGTCCTTGACATAGGAAAGGTGACTAAAGCATTTTCTGGAACATATTACTTTAACTATGAATTTGAGGAAGCTGACAATTTAATTGAACTTGGTGTGTACAGGCAAATGTTTGAAATTGAAATCAGAGACCCACTAACCATTTCATTAAGTCCTTCAGTTCTCTACATTTGTGAGTGGGAAGAAGGAACACTGCAATTGAAAACTAAGGGAGATTTTAAAATTACCAATAAAGACATTGAATGGACTTACTCATCACATGAAAGCCTCTCACCAATTCCTGTGACTATAGAGACCAAATTTGTGAAAATAAGTGATGATGCAATGAAGGTCACTGTAAGACAACCTGCTTGGATCTATGTCACTGTAAAATGGTCAGATGGTGTACTGAAGGCAAAAGCTAGGGTCACTAAAGTTGGTGAGTAAAAATTTCTCTTTATATCAAGTTATTTACTGTAACTCATGAGAGGAGGGGTAGGTAGTGCATATACAAATGTCAGACAACCTGCGAATGTTTGTCAAGGTCATGATCTCAGAAAAATTATTGCTGAGCCCTAGGCAACCTTCTGATGACCAGTGAGATATACTCCAAGTTCTCACATGAACAACGTTTGTGTTCAGCTTCCAATACATATACAAATGTGTTAATCAAATGACCACAACCCCAAAGAACTGTTGGGATATGCTCTATGGCTCACGTGAAGTGACAGAGCTCAGGAGGCCAGACTGCTGCCAACCCACCACATCAATGGCTGTGGGGAACCACCTTACAAAAACAAGGGCACAACTATAGGGTGAGTGGGAATCACAACCCCTGCCCTTTTTGTAGTCATCTCATGTGTACCCTGTTTTTTCCTGCTGGCAACAGAAATTTGGCCCATTTCATATGGGTCTGTTGCCTTTGATGTAATGAATATTGTCTTGACAATAGCTTTCAATTACTCTCTGGCCCCTACCCTCTGAAATTCATAGTTGTACCCCTGTAAAAATTTAGTAATATCTCAATACATATGAATACTTGTTGATATCTTTAACTGACATAAAGAGTTTGTGAACCTTAAACAGAGGCTGTTGGTCAGATACAAGACATTTAGGTTTGTGGAATACATGTACCTTAAAGATGTCTGTCTACCAGTTACAGTGTACTTGTAACAGGGACTTGGGGCAAGTCTACAATTATCTGCAAAGCTTCTGTAGAAACTCATAGAAACAAATCATGTCTGTATGCCCCCCCCTCTTGCTTATCACCATATGCTCAGGTGCAGCTCCAAATGTACAGTCAAAACTTTTGCTTTATACATAGAATGTAACTGATGATTGGAGAATCAGACAGAAATAAGCTGACAGTTTTCCTGAAAATACTTAAAACTTTAAGGAAATATCCATCTCTATCCTAATCCTAATTTAATCATGGGAAGATATCCCCCTCTTTAAATTTTTAGCATAGGATCAATCCTGTCTATCTTCCCTTTGACAGAAACCCTGCATAAAAACTTGTGTAGTTATAACTGTATTATGGTAAAACTATGTAATTTAAATAACATTTAGATTTCTCTAAAACTTCCCTCAAGATGCAGGAAATGATGTTTTCAAGACTTGCAAATTTTTTCCTGGGGAACATGCCCCAGGATCCCTTGTCTTAGAGCTTTGGTCCTTGCTCCCCAATATTCTAACCACTCCACCCCACTGCAGAAGAGAGTGATTGATACTGGTAGTCGCAAACTAATCATAATCAACCATTTTTGTGAACTATTTATGAATAATGATTTTTGATCTTTTTTAACTTTTCTATTACTTTTTCAATAGGATTCATTTATTTTTTAAATTCTATAAAATTAATAACTACCAAAAATGTTCCTGTAGGGAAGCCCATTCTTCAAAATATTTCTCCTTTTCTCATCATTTCCAAAACTGGTGAATCTACTCAGCTTGCTTTGGCAACTAACAGTGCTAAAAACAAGCTAGTATGGATACATGATGCCCAGAAGATAGCAGAAGTTCCAGAAGATCCTAATATGGAATTTCGTCAAGTGCAATTAACCTCAAAAGAAATAATACGTTCTCTAAAGATTGACAATGTACAAGGTCGCCACTATGGAGTTTACACTGTAAAAGCTTACAACAACAAGAAATGCAAGCACAGTTTGGAGTTTATATTGAAGAAACCTTCATCAAGTAATGTGCTTATAAATTCTACACAGTGGATACTGTGGGTAGTCATTTAGAAAATAGTTGTTGGTAAAAAACTAATTGTTAATGAAACATCATTAGCCTTTATTGTTTTACTTAATTAATGTTGAATAATTATGTTTAATAAAGATTTTCTTCCAAATTGTCCTAGAAAAACTTACCAAGGGTGACAGAGTTGCTCCTTCCCAAATTCCTCTTACCAATGAGAGTCTTGCTCAGTTTAAAGTTGTGATGGACTTTATGAACCATGGTTGGTAAAATTTAGCACACAGTAGTTTGTTATAATTATGTTAATATTATTTCTTTTTATTGTTTCATCCATATATAATAAAAGGTTTTACCCTTGAAACATTTGCTGTAGTTGTTATGTACCACTAATTCTTGACGAATATGTCACAAACTTTCAGAATGCAGCAACATCATTGGAGAATTAGCTACAAAGTCTTTTCCTAGAAAAAATACTGAAGTAAATGGTACTGCGAACAATTTTAGTGATTCTGATCATCAGCAAGAATTATTGGAATCTCAAGCACTGAGAAATTCAACAACAGGTTTGTAAATAAAATGAGTGGAAAGGTGAGAATTGATGACTAGGCTCCTTGAACAGCTTGGACTGATTTTCACTTGCCCTTGGCTCCTCCATCTATCAACCTGTTGAGAACCATTTTCCTAGAAGTAATGCATCTCAGTACACCCAAGGATGTTAGGCAAATATTTGTAAAACTATTATATGATACCATCTTTTCATCTAAATTTCTGACAATCAGGACTTGTATCTTGCATAACTGAACTTGTATCTTACATATTTTTACAGCTTGCTTCTTATGCTAATAGGTTAATCAATTCTAACCTGGCTCATTACATATCTATCTAGGTCAATTTCATTATTATGTGTCATGCTAGCTGAATCTTATTAACAAGGGAATAACTGTTGAACTTACATCTGTGAATGGTGATCTTGGAGGGTAGTACATGTAGGTTCACCAGGGATTTTGTTTTTATGATGGTCAACATTTGAATTAAGTGTAGATGACCCAGAATTTATCCATCACTGTTAATAACCAGCAATTATAAGGGAAGTGTCAAATCTGTTAAAGTTTTTGTTTGGGTAACATGGTAAACCAGAAAAATCACGTGTTGCCTTTAGTCCGGTTTATACTAAACAACTCTTTTGTTGATTCATTTCAGAACTAATTTGCATCTACCAGCAAATACAGAAGCCATACTTTGAAATAAACTTTGGATCATATATGAGGATAAAGGGCATTGGTTTACTCAAATCATCTGATGAAGAGATGGACAACCTTTCCAACAATACCTTTCGTTTAATGTACAGTGTAGATGGTTGCAAGTGGAAAATATATGGCATAAAGTCTTACAAGAATGTATCCAACATCAGCATTGAAGTCAGTGCATCCAGCAGTAAAATAATATAATTATTATGTGCATGACATTTTGTGTGAGTGATGATTTTCCATTTGAAAAGGAGGAGGTCTGACTGTAGTCTTAATATTTAAACCCAGTGTCCCAACTCTATCACTAAGTATCGATCCTAAACCTAATCCTCCCTTTATTCCTTTGGAAATCTTCATCAATTTGAAATACCTGTATACAAGTATCCTGGTGTCACATTAATTCATGCATGCAAAAAAGTGTGTATTCTAAAACGATTTTAAGACATTAACAACTTTTTTGAATACAACTTCACTTTTGAAGGCATATTGTCCTCCATTTGTACTTTAAACAACTCCACCCGCTCATCATTTACTTTTGGACAGACTTAAAGGTTCAATGCAACTCCCTCTTCACAAGTAATCCTCATTGATTACTGCCATAAATGACTTTACAAATGAATTACTGTAATGGTACTGTAGATAGGTTGAAATCTTTGATGGTTCCATCCACCATATTTCCCAGTTGGTGCAATACATAATGGATTGTCAGCACCCACCTATTTCATCTGCAATTTCCCTTCATGCAATACAAATGCAATTAGTTGGTACCAGTAATAGTTAACCCATTTGCACCTAGTATTTTACTCTGCCTAATGGCAGACAATTTTGAGATGAGCTCTGCCCATTAAAGGGTTAAAATCTCCTTAGCCACTAAGGGGCAAGGATGCACTCTAGTATTGTACTCTGGCTAATGCCAGACAATTTTACTTGTCGAAGGGGTCAGCTGTGCTTGTTAAAGGATTAACATATTACTGTACCATTTTCATTTACAGACAAATCAAACTGATCTAGTCAAAAATCTTCAACTGAAACTAGAAACAGAAACCTTTTCTGCCAGTAATAACATCAGTTGGATTGGAAATGGCTCCTTTATTTTTGCAAAATCCATTCGTCTTGTTCCCACTAGTACTGACTTGAGAAACAAGACCTGCATAAAGATAAATATCTACGGATGTTCAGCTTGTAAGTTGGTCAAAATATATTTAGCAGTTTGGAGGTGCCTTCACATTTTTCAAACCAAGCACACCTAATGCAACAAAATACCTGGTGATCTATACCATACACAACTACTGACTAATGAACCCAACTTTTTGACAAAAATAGACCTTGAGGTAATGCAACATGTATCAAATATCAGTCATGTGTGACAAATATACCGCACATACCAAAAAAAGGAGAAGTGGCTCCCCAGCTGGAAGGCATTGATCAGATTGAGAATCATCCTAATTTTCATAAACTTTTCTTTCAATTTACTTTGCTCAAATTAGATGCATTTATATGAGGATTATGGAATGTTGACATGCAAACTGTCTCAAATCAACTGAGGCTCACCTAGTAAATCCCATATCATTTGGTTGCTCATATAGTATCTTATTTACATTTGGTGCAATATTGTAACATGATGGACATCATGCCAATGTAAGAATTACATGTCTAACACATAATTCCAACATTAAATACATCACACTCCATTTTCAGAAGTCAAGCCTGGGCATGTTTCTGCTTTCCAGGTTTTTTTATGCTAGTTTTTCCCTCCATTCTTTTACAAGTTTTTGTTTTTTTAAAATAATTGTATTATAATTGTATTAATATTACAGTTCAATGTTACCATTGCGATTAGAATTGCAGACTTCTCAATATAATGCATGTGATTGCACACAAGTACATCCATATTCTCACAAAATGATTAATGCACATGATCTATCACATAAATCAGCCCTAATGGTTTTTAACCAGCATTTTTTTTCCCCACTATTGACACCATGCTAACATTTTTCCCCTAAACATATTTTTAGCAATATTTGAAATTCAGAAACAACCAGAAATTGCTGTTAAATCAAGTGCAGGTCGCAACATATATGGACTGATTGCTGCAATAATTGGTAGTGTTATAGGGACAGCCTTCTTGATCATCGGAATCCTTTGTGCTTTGAGATGGTGGAAAATAAAAAGGAAAGCAAAGCTTGCTGGACCTAAAAATAAGAAGTGGTAAATTTAAATATTGTTGATTTTAAATGGAAGCCAAATACTGGTCTGATTTATATTATTGTATTATGCCTTACCTTCCCATGAAGTACTGGTGTTCCATACACACTGCCCAACCCTTCCCTACCATACCTCACCACTTTTTACCATAGCATACTGTAAGATACTATGCCATTCTTGCTCTCCCCATCAAATCATACTGTATAATATCAAACCATAGGATATTATCATACCATGTAATATGGTCTACATGGTGTCATCTAAAACCATTTGTATGATAGCATACTATTGAATACTGTGCCATGCCATTCTGGTATGATGTATCATTCCATATCATATTATACTATACTATATCGACTCATACTGGCAGATACCATACTATAATAATCATGTCCTTTACCATAGCATGTCATACTATATCATGCCATTGTACCACTATTCCATACTACAACTGTACAACTTTCATACCAACATACAAATACCTACATCACCAAATACTGGCAAGAAGAAGGCTTAAAGCCTCTAACCACATTTTTTATAATAAGCTAAACCACTGGTAAGATCAGCTAATTTAAGTCTAGAGAGGAAAACAGGAAATGAAGACAAAACTCTTCCAGATGATAATTCAATATCCCTTACTTTGATGGAGGTCACTTGGGATAACTGTGAAGGCAAGATTTAAAATCGGACTGGTTATAGCCTTTATATTATTCATATGGGTTATGGCCGGAGTTAAATACTGGGGTCTCCATAGGTCACCAAGGACCTATATGGACAGGAAGGAGTTAAGCAGATAGGTTTTAAACCCTTGTTAACTCTTTCCTGTCGCAGGACTTTCTGAAGATTTAAATTAGAATTTAAATTAAAATTTAAAAATTAAATTAAAATATTTAAATTAAATATATTTTAAATTTAAAAATTAATCTAAATTAATTTTATTTCTTTAAGTACTAATTTTAGTTTATTTTTGTTTCATTAACATTCCACTACTGTACATGGTGCCCCTGCATGATGCAGTGTAGATTTTCACATGGGTTTTCCTGTGATGATGTTACTGCTTTTCATACATCATTTTCATAAATTATTTTTATTGTGTTTTCATTTGCCTGTATTTAGACATTACAAGCTCTATTATTTTCCATAAAAGCAATTCATCTACAGTATAATATTATTACATTAGGAGCAAGTCAAGATCATATGAGTCAGAAGGGAGTGAAGAAGAGCATTTCTACTGGACAATTCCTTACATGGAGGTAATAAATATTTTTTTGTTTTAAATTTATTACCACTTTATCCCAATGTTTCTCATAGTCAATATTAGATGCTTGTGGAAGTGGACTGTCCAGGTTAGTGTACATGTAGTCTTATAAAAGACTGTTGGTGGAAGTTACTTCCACCACCAACAGTCTTATCTAACAAATCCAGCACAATCAACTTGCACAAACATCTAACATTA
>JBAHVQ010000511.1:464064-476737 GCA_036872915.1 Nanipora kamurai
CATAACCCAACCCAGCCTAGCATAACCCAACCCAGCCTAACATAACCCAACCCAGCCTAGCATAACCCAACCCAGCCTAACATAACCAAGCCCAGCCTAGCATAACCCAACCCAGCCTAACATAACCCAACCCAGCCTAGCATAACCCAACCCAGCCTAACATAACCCAACCCAGCCTAGCATAACCCAACCCAGCCTAGCATAACCCAACCCATCCTAACATAATC
Source organism: Nanipora kamurai (assembly GCA_036872915.1). Taxonomy (NCBI): domain Eukaryota; kingdom Metazoa; phylum Cnidaria; class Anthozoa; order Scleralcyonacea; family Helioporidae; genus Nanipora; species Nanipora kamurai. Next base: position 464,292 of record JBAHVQ010000511.1, read on the forward strand.
CAACCCAGCCTAACATAACCCAACGCAGCCTAACATAACTCAACCCAACCTAACATAACCCAACCCAGCCTGACATGACCTAACCCGACTCAGCCTTAGATAACCCAATGCAACCCAACATAACCCAGCCTAACATAACCCAACCCAGCCTACCATAACTCAACCCAGCCTAACATAACCCAACCCAGCCTAACATAACTCAACCCAGCCTAACATAACCCAACCCAGCCTAACATAACTCAACCCAACCTAACATAACCCAACCCAGCCTGACATAACCTAACCCAACTCAGCCTTAGATAACCCAATGCAACCCAACATAACCCAGCTTAACATAACCTGACACAACCAAGCATAACCAAACCCATTCTAACATAACCCTATGCAACCCAACCTAACATAACCCAACATAATCCAACCCAACCCAGCCTAACATAACCCAATGCAGTCCAAGCTAACATAACCCAACTCAACCGAACATAACCCAACCCAACCTGACATAAGCCAACCCAACATAACATAACCCAGTCTAACCCAACATAACCGAATTCAGGCTGACAACACTGACCCAACACAATCTAACATAACCCAACCTAATCCAGCCTAATTCAACCCAACCTAACCCAAGCTAACATGACCCAATCCAACTCAATCCAATCCTATCCCATTTCTCCACCTTGAATTCCATTTGGAGAAACATCACTAAGACAAAAGGTGGGCTAGTTCTCAAGTGGTGGGATTCAATCTGCTCTAGTAAAAAAAAGCACAATGATCTTGAGTACCAGCAAGAAATGTTTTGTTACTAGTTGGTAGTGAGAAACATTTGGTCAGAAGAAAGATTGGTTCATGCAGGAGAGGTTATCCATCAAATTGACAATAGCAAAATCTAGATGTAAAAGAAACTGCTATGATTCATATACTCCCCTGGAATTTTTGAACACATTTTGTTGAATGATTTTTATTGTAATTACTATCATGTTAACCCTGATAGACTGCAAAAGTGCATAATAAAATTATCTCTTTATGTTTAAATACTGTATGAAAACAGTACATCATTTTCCTGAAACACTTGTTTGTTAAAACATGTTATTTTCTTTGATTAAAGAGCCACCACCCCGTGTATAAGGAAAAAGGACAGCCAGCTACCAGTAGTCATAAAAACATGAAATGGTAAATTTGAATATGGTTGAAATTGAATGCAGGCTAAATGCTGTTTTATTATTGTATCACCACCATGCCAAACTACACCATACCATACTATACCATGCCATGGCATACTATTTTATGGTACCACTGCACCATTACTTACATATACCATCATATCATACCATTACCATACCATAGCATAGAATAGCATACCACACCTTATCATATCATACCATAGCATACCAATCTTGTGACTATGCCATACAGCTAATAATGTACTATTTACAATACAGTATCATACAATATAGGGCATTCTGCTTCTGTACCACAACATACAGCTGCTACCACACAGTACCATACATGCACCTAACAGTGACAATACTACCACACCATATTGATCCCTTGATCAAATTAAGTGATCTGACAGGCTCTGGTTTTGAAGATACTAATAAAGTTCTAAAAAACTCTTCCAAATAATCATCTTATATCCCTTAGTTTGTAGTCATTTGGGATAATGATGAAGGTTGAGATGTTGAAATGGACTGATGATACTATAATTTCATGAATGGGCTAACTGTCTACTTCAATTTTAATTATAATTTTTATGACAATCTCAACTTTAAGCTTAAAGTTAAAATTTGAATGTGAATGTGAATTAAAATTTATAATCAAACTTAGAATTGAAATATCGAATTTAATTTCTTTTCTTTCAATAAGTAATTTTCATTTTTTAAATAACATTCCATTACCTTGCATTGTGACACTGCTTGATGCAATGTTGTTTTTCGTGTAATTTTTCCAGCAATGGCATTACTTCTTTTCATAACAAGTTATTGTTTTATTAACGGTTTGGACACAGGCTCGGTTATTAAAAATACATATGATGTTTCAGCTAAAATACTATATTAATAGCCTTTTTCATTAACTGAAGAAGACGATAGTATTTTAGCTGAAACATCACACGTATTTTTAATAACTAAGTCTGTGTCAAAAAGCATTAATAAAACAAGTTTTATTCAAGATGCCTGGCAGCAATTATAATAATTATTTCTATAACAAGTTAAAAACTATATACGAAAAACTATATACTAAACTAATACTAAACTAAACTATAACTAAAAACTATATACTAAACTAATACTTAAACTATAACTAAAAACTATATACTAAACTATAACTAAAAACTATATACTAAACTAATACTAAACTATAACTAAAAACTATATACTAAACTAATACTAAGCTATAACTAAAAACTATATACTAAACTTAACTAAAAACTATAGCAAGGTAAAACTATTAAAACTGTTCATCTAATTATTACACAAGGAACGAGTCAAGGTCGCCAGAGTCAAAGGAGAACAAAGAAGGTGAAGAAGGGCATTACTACTCGAAAATTCCTTACTTGAAGGTAATAACAAATAATATTTTTTTCCAAGATTCATTACCACTTTATCCTAATGATTTTCATACACTGCATTACAGTTGGGATTTACTATCACTTGCCTTAATGTTGAGCCTGAACAGCTTGGGCACTCATCTTGTATCAAACTAATTGTTTGGGAAAATTTTTAGTAGAATTCCCTTTACGTACAGTATCAGGTTTTTTACAAATCCAGATTTACATATTGTCTGCTTCACTGATGCCAACATCATCATCCCCCTCCAAAATTCTTGCTCTACAGTACTAAATGGGAAGTGATTTCTTTTGTGTTTTCCTCAAATTATTGCTATTTTAATTTTTGAACTGGAGGGATATTAATGACGGTGTGAGATCAAAGTTCATTGATGATATTAGGTTTTGCTAATGTTCAAAGGCACCAACATCACCCTTCTATGAAATATGATCTTCACGTAAACCTCACATTAATCCCAGTTGTTAGATTTGAAATTAAATTCTGTTATGCTCCATAAGCATGCCACCATAAACCTCCTGGAAAATATCTGCCAAAGCAAGTGATTGATCCACTTTTTCTTTTCTGTTCTAGTAAACTTTTTTACTCATTTGTTTGCAAGAACATCTAAACCATGTCTGAAAGGATTTTATGTAAATTATAATTAAAACGTAATTCTGATTACCCACTGCAAAGGTCCCATTTTTATTTTAAGAAGAAATCAAGCTCAAGTTTTTAACTTAATGGACAGAGGTCAAAGGGATGTCCTAGATTGGAGGACTTCACTATGATGCCCATTGCATAAATGAATTTTTTCCTTTAGTGGAAAACTCTTATTCTTCAGAGAAATCTGCAAATTGGTACTGTGTTACACCAATGCAAACATATTAATGGAAAATGCTATTTTAAAGACTTGCAATTAATTCTTGGATTTAGAATGTCAAAAGCTTGAGAATTGAATAATCCTTATTCTTTCTGAGAAAAGTGAGCAATTAACTGCAGAAGTCCACCATAAATCTCTTTATTTTTTAAATACTACAATAATAACATACAGCTTCTTTATTATGGGTTTGCATACACATTTCTACTGGCAAAAACAAGATACCAGTATTGTTTTCTAAAACAGCTGTTTTTACACAGTAAAATGTTGTTTTCTTTAACTAAAGTGCCATAGGACTTATGATAACATCTCACTAGAACTCTTATAAGTTCAACACATCCGTATAGCACTAACATGTTAATACTAGACGTCTATAACAAATTAACAATGACCAACTATTTTATGAACTAAGGTTGTTGTTCACATTTTGGAATTCATGTTTTTGCATTTCCACATTACAGCTAGTATGATGTTAACATACACCAGTACAATGTGCTGTCAATGCAAACTTGTTTCCTTCACTATATCATTGTGCTAGATCAGTGCTTCGCAATCTGTGGCTAGAGTCCATTCCATGTAGCCTGTAACCTATTTTCCTTACATAATATTATTTGGCCCACCAACATGTTCCCCAAACATTTCTCACTACCTTACTAGCCAGTCTAGAAATCTAGTAGTCTAGTCTCAATGTAAAGGTAAAAATGAAAAAAGCTTATGGATTGATTAAATTCTAACTGTTAAAACTGACTGAACTAACCAATTGAGTGGTTACTTTATATCTGGGGCTCAAATTTGACCCCCCAAGCACCTGTTCGGGATATTGGACAACACAAAGGTATGGCCCACCCCCTCTGGGGAATCTTGGAATTGGCCAAAATGTTTGATGACCACTGCACAAGGCCAATATACAAAAAAGTCTAGGTTTCTTCAAAATGTAATTTTTGTAAGCATAATCTTGGCAGCCACTTTTGCATGTTGATTATATTGACTAGTTTTGAGCTTTACTGCCAAATTGGGAAAGATGGAATTTTTTTGAGCAAATTCAAAAGGTTTTATCTTGCTAAATTTTGTTCAACTTGTCAGCTGAAGTTAGAAAAACCTAAAACAACAGCTTGTCTAATAAGCCTGGTTGATTATTGGCCCCAGATTTTATCTTTTTAACTTTAATGCAGAAGGTTCTAAAACCAAAAGCTTTTTTGTGTTTTCACATAATCTATTACCACTATCAAGACATTGGGCATCAGTAATGAATGATCATTCAATCACAGAATAAAGATAAGAGCCCAGCTCAGGATTCTTAAATGCAAAGTAGTACAGACAACTTCAGAAAATTTTAAAATATATTTGCAAATGTTTCATTGCCAACCTTGGTAAATATATTTCAAAATAGCTAGAGCAACATTTCACTCTTACGCTCTATTCCCCTTTCTGCCAAAACTTTTTTCCATGGATGCTAAAATCACTGAAATGTATATGAGAAACCGAATATAAACTATATAAGCTGAAACAAACTATCTTGCAAGTGTTTTGCCATGACAAGCTTTAATATAGCAGTTCATTTCACTGGAAAGAGCAGGATTCAGTCATTTCAATGGAAACAAATCTCAGAAATTATTGCTATTTCTTTAAGGAGGCTTGCTGTACTTTCAGAAAAATTACCCAATAGATTTTCAAACTCTTACTACAGATGCAGAGTATACTGCTAGACTGATGTATGAAATATCTAGAAAAAGATTAACCATTTGCTTTGATTTGGAGTTACAGGAGCTCTTAGATTATTGGTATTATGTTAGAAACCATGGGCAGATTTAAGTGGTACTAGCCATCAATGCAACATTTATTTCAAAAGCATTAATTTTTGAACTACTGGCAAGCCTCTACAAAATTATGCCCAATATAAAAGCAGTTGAATTAAACCTCTCAGTGTGAATGGAACCTCACTACCAGAAAGAACAAACAACAACCTACATGATATATTTCTAGCTGACTTTACCTTTGAATATTACCACATGTTTTTCATGTATTTATGTGTATCAATAACCCACCATCCTGCAATATAGCAGCTTTAAACTTACACTTTTTTTTAAAAGTATGTATTGTCAGGTAAACCTCTCTCAGAATATCCTAGATTAGTGAACTGGATTCTTTGTGTAAAAAGGATCCATTTCTTGCACATTGGACAGAAATTCAACTTGAGAGCACACTCATCACAACAATAAATGTGGCCACATGGAGAAAACACTGTTGACAGTTCATTATCCATGCAGATTTGACATAGCAGTTCATCAGAAAAGCCATCTGTGGCAAGATAAGTCTTGAGTGTGTGTGCAATTGGAGCTGTACAAACACCACACACTTCAATACCTTCAGCACACTCCATACATCATTCTATATGTCCACAGGGGCTATAAACCACATTATTTTTACTTCTGTTACATTTCTTGCAAATCGGAACCAACTCATTCCAAGCTTGATCACAATTATCTTTACATTCTTCTTCAAAGTTGTTTGCAACTGTTGGTCCTGTTTTGGGAAGTTCTTTGATATTGTTCAATGCAATAAAATGTTCTTCATAAGCTTGCCTTCTAGTGCAACGCACATCAAGATGGTACAGTTCAGGGAGAGTGCTTCTCATGAGCCATTTGGATGGGTATGCCCAACATGGAAATGATAACATGTAGTGGTTTCTCACAGAGTCCAGAATTTTTGGTTCAAAGTAAAACAATTTCTTCTCCAAAACACACTTGTGCATGACTTTGGCAGATTCACAGTTTGTGTGGAAGAAGTGCAGGAATTTATGGGTTTCATTGGCTCCCTTGATCACCAGAATCATACGCTCCTCAAACAAACTAATTTTGGCTATGTCATAATAAGAAACCCTAAAAAATGGTAAGAGAGGAAAGTGTTAGAAAGGTACGGTAAAGATTTGACTGTTTATATATCCTTATAAAAACTAAACACAGTTCTTCACCACTATTAAAGGGACGCATTTTGAAGTTACTCAGGTTGTTACTAAGATTGAATAATTTTGTTCACGGGTAATTCAGAGAACAAGAAAGTATCATGTAAATGAAGAAATTGGGAATGATTTCACTTTCTAGAATAAAGGGATGGGAGTAGCAGAGCATTTTGACTCATCTGTGCCCATGATCTCTTTGAGGACCAATACACAGGGGGTCTCATTAAAACAATCAAAACTCTGTTACCATACACTATGAACCAATCACACTGCTTTATTCCTACAGGTCATGGATCATGTTAGATTACTGCTTTTATATGCTAAAATTCCCAATAGGCTTTCATCAACCTTTTAAATTATTAATTTTTGAAGAATTATTCAGTCTGAAATGAACAAATACAAACTGTTTTGCCATGTTTGCATAGCCTGATACAAACAAAAGTAAGAGTTTGGGAGAACTCAAAAGCCGCTGTGTAAGCCCGAGACCAAAGATCAAGGCTGTGCAAACAATGCCAAACAGTTTATTTCTTTCATAAAATAACTCAAGAAAAATAAGTAAAATGAAAAGGGAAACAGTTTTCTTCATGAATGTTATCAAACCACAAATTCTCCTTACTGACAGGATGGCATAATACATTGTGACAAATACTGGTGATGCCAGAACCGCGTTTGCATATCCTTATGCAAACGTGGTGATTGACCAATCACAGCTTGCATAAGGCACCACTTATTTTATAATAAATTTCCACAAACCAATGGATCCAAGTTGAGGACAGAGTTTACATAGAGTAAACAACTTAAAATGTTTGCTCTGGCCTCAACTTGGATCCATTGTTTTGTGGGTATTGGACCAAATGCTGGAAATGTCTATGGTTATTTCAGTTCGTTGATCCACAGACATTGCCACAATGGGATAAGAACATCAGTGTCTTGTCTTCTGAACTGGAGAACATTTTTGTGTTTACTGTGTGACTTCTGTGTCAAATGCAGACAATGGCAAAATGAAATCTGTTCATTAACCTTTCAATCAGACTCTTGGTGTTAATGGATTGATATAGATAATTTTGCAGCAAACTTATTTATATCTCTATAGGTAACAATTTGATGTACTTCAGATATAAAAGTTGAATACAGCTAGCATTTTAGTTGTGCAGTATTGATATTATTACTTTCATTATCATCTCGGATTTTTTGTCATCATTTGATGATTGGCTGGTCTCCCATTATTACAGTTTCCATGTGAATAAATGCAGTAAGTGCACATGCGAGGTCTACAAGCTCAGTGATCCATGAAGACGTCATTGTACGTGGCAATTCATAATGCAAATTACATACTGCCCATAATTACAAAAAATATTTATGAAATGGCTATTCCTTTCAGGTTTGTTATGCTTCTGTTGATGTTCAAAAGCTAAGTTGGGATACGTACATACATAACAACATATAAACAATCTGATTTAAAGTTGATTAGGTCTGTTGTCTTCTGGTTCAGTAGATGTATATAGCCCTTCAGCAACATTGGAAAAATGCCAAACTTGACAATTTCCCAATTCAGCCAGGCAAAGAATGACAAAATGATGTGGTTTAACACTACTCTGGCTTGAAAAGTTTTCAATGTAGCTTACAAAGCTACTGTTTGTGACCCAACATTTCACACTCTGGTCCAGTGTCTTCAGGTCCCTACTAACATACTCAAAGGTAGCTTTCTAAACTTTGGGCAAACTATGTTCAAAACGTTAAGCCAGAGTGATGTTAAATCATTTCTGAATATATATACCAAGAAAAACACTTAAGTAAATTTGTGATCCACAGACATGAGGGGTTTTTTTTAACCTGAACAATAAGCAACTAGTTCATTGAGTCTAAAACCAATGAGCCATTACATGACCAATATGTGACTTACGTAAGAATACACAGGGTTCCTGCTTGTAATATAATGGCTTAATTATAACAACAGGTATTATACAGCATCAAAATTATATTTTTAGCATCCTCTGGTAGATTCCCTTTTAGCTGTTGAGCAATAAGTGGTGGCTGTCTATTCTTCAAGGCATAATGTCCAGTGAACTTGTACAAAGTAAATTCCAGACTGTTCTGAATCATGTTCATATACTGGCATGTATGTAAAATTTGCTTGACATATCACTTTTTTGGCTGCCTTTGAACTTAGCTTTGATGAAGGGTCTAGGCAATTTAAATATAATGGTTGCTTGGGAACAATAAATGATTTGCATCTTGTAATTAAGACAAGATGTTAAGCTGTCAAATGCAGAAACTATGCAATAAAATTTGTGTTGACAATTTTAGGAACCAAGTGATACTGGAAATGGTAAAAGTCGTTACTTTATGCAACCTTAAGAAATAATAGAAAACTTTAATGACTTTATGACGTTGTTCATTCATGGAAGGATGAGCCACAATCGAATTTATTGTTTCCTGTTTTGAACACAAAAATATATGTTCATGTCTGAATTTGAATTGGAAGAATGATTATCCAAATTAAATTCACTCAAGCTGATGAATTGCACTAAAAATGTATATGACACTATAACGATACCATATCCATATTTCACCCAGCATAGACTGCTTTATCAACCACTGAATGAAGCTTGCACTACCGCTAAATGAAGGCAGCCATTAGGCAAGCTAATAAACCATATTAAGGTCACGGTTAACTGAAATCACATTCGCTGAAAGAAGTTCCTGGGTTAAAGAGTAAGCGTTTGTTTAAGGTCTGTACTTCATTCCATGCCAAAGCAAGTCAAAAAGCGAGATGCGGGAGGTATAACTTTAACTATTAGCTCCATTTCATCACAGCATATAAATTCCATAGGATGAAACCGATTTCATAACCTTGTACGGTTTTTCCCAGAAACACCGTATGTCACAGTAAAGGCATTTACATGGCTGCTGCATCAGAATGGATAGCCGAACGTTCTACTCTGGCAGCGAATCCTACCCTGAAGGCTGAAAATAACTGGTATGTGATATTTCAGGACGGAAGATACGTGACAATAGATTTATTAATGGCGCATCCGGCTGCAGACTCGGTGATTGCCCATCGACAAAAAGGCCATTTCTCCGAAAGAAAGACGCCGCTAATGGCAATGTAAAGAAATAGAAGAACCTTTTCTCCGGCTCTGACATGCCCTTTAAAATACACAGTTCACCGTAAAAGTAACTAAATATTTTACAAAAGTGAAGAGATCAATCCTAGCCCCTTGGGGGTTTGCAGTTTGTTTGTCACATTTCAAAAGACCTCCATGACAGGTCAGAAGAGACGTCGCTTGCAGAGATACAACAAAAAACCCCAAATCGTTTTAACAATTGAGAGGAGTAAGGTGAAGAAATACTTACATTTCCTTTGTATGCTGTGGACTTCGTCGGTTCATCAGACGCAAACCCATCGTACCAACGGCTACTATCAGTTTTTCTCCTCCAAGTTTGACTTTGAACAAATCACAGAAGTAGAACTCCGTCTCAGCCAAGATCGAGATAAATTTAAGTTTAGCTACACTTTCAGACATTCCTCTTAGTTTTCCATGCTCCTGTCTGATGTCTTTCTCTAAAGGACTAACTTCTGGTGAGGCGAGTTGTGCACAAGTCGAATGGGATTCTTTCCCAGAGCAATTAGCTGATTCAGCTTGACGGCTCAGTGCGTAGAGCTTCGTCAGTTGATTCTGGCTCAACACAAACTTCTCTTCCATCAGGTTTCTTTTTAACGCATGATAAAAGAAATGCCTGCAAGAAAAGCATTCCAGATGCACTTATTATCCAAGGGAACTTCACTGGAGAGTATCAAATTGCAGTACATTTAGGCAGAACTGTTAAGATCTTATTCTACTTGCATCGAGAAGCTTTACTAGTATTGACTCTTACCGCGTCCTCTCATGTTGAATTTCTTGTGGCAGGACATAGAATTTTACATCCAGGCGTAACCTGTGAGGCTTTCCAGTGATGTGAGGTCGTAGTTGAGTCATGAGAGGATTTCTCAAGTTCAACCATGCTTTCGTTTCGTGGGTAACAGGACGTGTCAAGCCAAAATAATGTTGTTCAACGATACCAAGTTTCTCGCAAAGCTACACGAAGAAAGATGGGAGTTAGTGAACAGTTTAGTCCTACCTATCTGAGAAAAATAACTGATAAACGACAGCAGAAAATACTAGATGGATGTGTTCTTCCTTTAGATCTTGATCATACCTTTTGAAAGCAAACTTGACCTACAGCGTTCTTGGGAACATTTATTTCGTGAAGGTTGCCGTTCGGTTCTTCAACAATATACTTCATCTTGCAGATTTAGCACCAAAGACCAGCCAGAGCCCTTTTAAAAGGGAATGTTTCGGCTAAAGATCGCCGGTGTACTTTCGAGACAACTGAAGATCTCGGCCTGAACTATTATAGAAACGTAGGATCCTGTCGCATCAGGGAAAAACTTTTACATTTCTTGTTTACGTGGGTGACATGGTGTTAACCAATCACAGGGCGGATAATGCTGATCGCTCTGTGCTGATTGGTCACTACATTTTCCGGAATACAAGTTCAACCGGACAAACCGGGAAAAAAGACCAAAACATCGCGTGATGGCACGTTTCAAGTTTGTCCAGATCAGCAGGAATATCGTCTTGGACTGAGCGAACTAGTTGGAAGCTGGAAATTCATGTTTGCAAACTTGAGGCCAACTACTGGATCGTGTACTTCTCAAAATCATAAAAAAATGTTTATGTTATGATTATTAAAATGTCCTACGTTACTTGAATCTGGTGATTAGAAACGAGGAGCTTTATATATAACAAAAATAAAAATATGAAATAATTTTAGGATCTTGCAGTTGCACCATTTCAATGTAATCGTTACTCATAAGCTTACCATATGTTTCTCTACTTGGAATTAAAACTACAGAAACTGTGTTGAGTTTAATGACTTGGTTCCTTCGAACTTATGACGATACAGGGCCTAATCCATACCGTTATTTTTTTAAATGTGAGGAACTAGGCTTAAGAAATTTTATACCTTGAAGTTCTTTCAAATGAAATGGCCATAAATCATACGCAGTTATTCAAACATTGCCGTTCTTATCACTCTAAAGAACTGATGATATTGCGAGACGCAACGAAACGTTAGTCATAAATATGTTTTAAACTTCATGTGGTTTTATGGCTGTTTTCCGTGTGCTTTGCTGGGCCTTAATTTTTATTACGAGACTATGATGTCCGTCTGGTTCGTCAGTTGCTGCTGGATTGAGTATCTGTTCCGGCACAAAAGTTATTCTTAATTCATTGGCTAGTTTAACTGATCTATAATGCAAAAATTCTGATAATTGGTACATTTCTGTTCTTCAAAAGTAGAAATTTAACGTATTTCTCCGTATTCCTTTTCATCGCTTCAAAAAAGAGTGGGCGATACTTAGGCGAGTCTTCAGTGTCATGTTACTCGACATACAAAACAATAGAAACTATTGAGAGAAATTTCGGGTATGTAATATGGTTTAAAATCCCATTAATTTCTCAATTAATTGTCTACTAATACTGGCAACAGTGGCAAATCTAGAACAATGCATTTTTGAGTTGCGAAGCAAATAATGCAGATTGCAAAATGAGAATTATAACAACTGGGAGTGGTTGATTTTAACGAGCAGTACTTTTTGTATACACCCCGGGTGTCCCCTATGATCTACTACTGGGTAAAAATATCCGCTTTAACACAACATACATATGTGACAAATCTAGTTTCTACCCTCTAAAATATATACCTTGAAATGTTCTGTAACCAACCATATATGTATGTACCTATATCTATAAAAGCTTATATACAGGGCAAGTCTATAAAAAATTTTTAACATAAAACTTGTGCTGTCTACAACTTTTATGTAAAATGAATATATATATATATATATACATATATATATATATACATATATATATACATATATATACATATATATATATACATATATATATACATATATATATATATATATACATATATATATAATTAAAAATTCGATGAAGTAACTTGTGTTTTCACTTTGTTGTGCATTATACCGCTCTGCTTAAGCATTGAGCACTCT
>JBAHVQ010000511.1:477523-489522 GCA_036872915.1 Nanipora kamurai
GTAACTGAATAGCGAACTGTACCGGTAAAAACCGTGAGATGAACATAATAATAATAATAATAATAATAATAATAATACTAGGAATGTTTACCCTCTTGAGATAAAGATTGATTGATTTAAACTGGCGTACAATTCCAACTAAATATTCCTGCTAAAATGTTTGCGACTTACTAGGAGGTGATGGACCGCTCCAAGATTGACACACACATCAACGAATTTGGGATCAAGATTTAGTGCAATTTCATAAGCCTAAAACGAAACACATACAGCAAAATTAACACTTTCTGGACGGACCTAACTCACCAGTCTTACGTCCATAGTTCAGAAACCTTTAAGGTCATTGTGTTTCCGTTGCCTCGGAGAAAGTTCAGAGGCAAGCAATAAAAATCACGTTCTACGTCATGGCAGAATTTTGATCATTCAGCTTATCTAAGAAATCACACAAAAAGGGTTTATTTTTTTTTACTCAGATACCACGCTTAGGAGTGATAAGAATTTATCTAAAAAACACCAAAAAATTGGCCAGAGATCGTTTTGGTACGAAACACAAGTTTTGCTGGAATGTTGAACGGCAATCTTACACTTGAAGTTTTCATCTGACATAAAAGCTTATACCTCCAAAACTAAATTCTCTGCATGATACATCACAATCTTACTTTAACTGCTTCTTGATACGAACTTAGATCTTTCAACATGTTGCCCTTTTCACAGAAGAATACAGGTTCCTTGAAAATTTTTAACACATTCTGAACAGCTTCCAGGGCCTGTCATATGAAAATAAAATTTTAAATATTTTTTTAAATAAAATTGTAAGCCATACATTTCACACATAACGCAAGCCTCGTTCTCGTGTGGAGCTCGAGCCTCGATCTAAATCTTTATCTCCAGCAACTGAAAAAAGAATGTCTCACCTCGTTCAAGTAATCCATATCATGTAATAAGAGCAATAACATCCTTGTTAAATTCAACGAATGTCGGATGACTTTTTAAACAACGATCAAGAACCATAAAGGCTTCTTCTTGGCGGACTTGTGACTTTAACAAGGTAGCCTAAATGTGAAGAGAAGATTTTGATATAGGACTTCGTGAAAATATGACAGAGATACAGGAAATGTCTTCCAAAAATTCACGTATATGAAACAATTCTGAAGTAGTCAGTGGAAAGTGTGCAAAACACTTGAGAGGTGAATCCTAAATGATTATGTACTAGGATGTCACTCAAGTCCTTCTAACAGCGACATATGATAATCCCACTACCTACCAACCACTGTCATTGAGAAAATTAAATTAAACAAAGCTTGACGACAACTGTTCTCAATTGAGTCTTGATGGAAAAGATTACGGCCGTTGTCAATCGGGAGATCGATAGAAAGAGAGAGTTTTGAATATATAAATGTAATTTCGAACAAAATATTTGCGATGAATACAACGTCCGAACAGTCGCGCCAATTCGGACTTTAACGATAACAGAAAGCCAAATCAACTGACTTACATAATCGTATACGGTATTGGTCAATATGGAATCAATTTTCAGTGCATCTTGCCAAACTTTCTCAGCATCAGAAAAGCGACTTAACTTGTAATAGATTACACCAAGTTGATGTAAGATATTTGGATCTTTGTTTCCTTCCAAGAATCTATGACAATAACTGGTTTGACTTCCTTCAAAACATTAAAAACTAGTAAACATCAACGTTAAATTGGTACGCACTTTCTGAGAAATAACTCGACAACTCCAAATTCCCTCAAACTTAACAAAACGTTAGCTTTGTTGAGGACTGGAACCGAGTTTTTTGGAGATAAGGCAGTTGCCTTATCGTAATATAACAAAGCTTCATGAAATCTTTAAAGAAAATCTTTATCAAGAAAATCTTTATCATGAAATCTTTATCAAGAAAACGATGAGCTTGAACGGAATTATTGGAAACTGAATAATAACATGCAAGAGAAATAGAAATTATTACAAAAGGTAATTTAAAGGTCATAGGAAAGTGAAGTGACAGGGAAATAAAAGGACCGAAATGGAATGAAAAGGAATGAAAAGAGAAGAGAGCACATGGGGAAAATGGATAGAATCAGTAAGAAAAAGTGTTGTGGAATGCAAAAAGCATTAAGACTAAACAGAAATATGAATGAAGGAAAAAAAGAGAAAACAAAATAATGGATAAAAGTTTACCCGTTCATTCACTCACATTCATTTGTTCATTCATCCATCCATTCTACAGAAACATACCGCCTCAGCATGAAATGGATGTCCAAACAACAAGCCATTCGTAAGACTCAACAATCTGCCACAAACTAAGACGGATTCACAGATATGAATAAACAATAAGGAGACCAGGACGTGCAACAATAGTGACCAAACGATATCCAAATGGCATCAAACCATGTCACCAATATTGAGCGCGAAAACTTAAGACACAAAGTGGTCGGTAAGATTTATGACTTGATTTGCTCTTCAAAGGATTGCCTCAGAAATCATGGTGAAACAAGTACGTTATTGGAGTGCCAGGAGGAATATCTGCATTGTTTTTTATCGCAAATATATCGTCATGAAGCAGCTCTCCAAAGAAACTTTTAGCAAAACAGCAGACAGTAGCTGTAGCAACGAAAGAGTACCAAATCCACTGCAGCCGCTTTGACGTCTTTGGGATTTCCTCCGGTGTACATGTTTTCCCAGACTTAGCAGAACTATGAATTGTTTTGCTTTGGTTCACAATTCGTTTCGACTTCGTTGTTTTTAGGGAACTCGATGATCCTTGACCTCTTCTTGACACTGCCATGACACACCATAACAAAACTAATTTCGCATAATTAGAAAATCCGTTTTGTCGACTGTTACCGAACAATTTCCGACGCTACAGCGACAACAGTACAAACAAATCACCGCCTCCAACAATCAAAATGAGCGATTTGGAAACTTACCAAAGTAATCACTGAAACTGTGGAGATAGCATATCTTTCAATTAACTTGTGGAAAATTCATCAGAGACGTCTATTTGCTGATAGACAATTACAATTTTTAATCAACAAAGTCAGTTGGCGTTTCCACAACTATCATAAAACTGCAGTACTTCACGTAAATCTCAGATGACTCATCTGAGATTTACCAAGGTCCCACATGAACTAAGTTCGTGTTCAACATTAAGTATTTTCATCATTATCATATCGTGACTTCCGCTTAGGCACTACATATGACAAATCTGCACCCTAGCTCACCATCTGAGTCATGGTAGCTCAATGGTTAGAGGGTCTCACCGGTCATCAGAAGGTTGCTGGTTCGGTTCCCGTCTAGGACTCAGTAATCGTTTTTCTGAGATAACGAGCTTGATGAACGTTCGCTAGTCGTCTTGTGGATTCTTTACTCACCGAAAGCTCGGGCTTGTACATGTACATGTTTTCGAATTGTTAATTGATGGCCAATTAACATCATCGTGGTAAACTGATATGTATGATTCATGAGATCGGTCTGGTCAACTTAATTTTTCGAGCGAGCTTCGCAGTGTTGGTTAATGATGAAACTTTCCCCTTCATGTTACCCCGAGGATGATTTTAAAATAGAAACACTTTTTTTAGATAGAATAAATACAGCATTGCGCAATGTTTGTTTCTCGACATTTAATTCCTCCTCTCTTACTAAGTAAACGACTCAGTGTCATTAGAGAAAGAACTTTTCAAGAGAACTTACCAAGAGCTAAATCACATAAAAAGAACGAAAAATCTGGTTGAAGTTTTAACTATTGACTTCTCTAATGGAAAAGGTAGGTCAATCGATTTTTAGCTAAGATAGAATTCTAATGTATCGTAATAAAGTAATCTTAATATTTCGTTTTTCATTTCAATTTCTAGAAGTTCTTTGTAGAAAGTGTGCCGAAATAACTCACTAGCATTTCGGTTTCTTCAGTTTAACGCGTTTCCAGTTCTCTCAGTACTCCCACGACGTGCTCTTCGCGACGACATCACCGGTCGCCGTGAAAGCTCCGTTGCTTTCACCTTTGAGGTATTTGCCGTTGTCAGCCTTTATAGCCATCTTCGTGTGCTCTCGGAGCTCGAGGAAGAACGTCGTACACTTTTCGGAAGTGCCCGTTAAGTTGAGGTTATTAGAATCATCAAGCTGAGCATACTTGCCATTTCTTCCTTCTAACTTGTACTTACCATCGGCAAAATGAAGCTTGAAGACTTCGTAGACTGAGCGGTTGCACTCTAGGCGTCCCGACGTACCTTTCGCACCGACGAACCCATGCTCTCCGCGCAGGATTAAAAGGGGCCTATTGATGAGTTCAAAAAGGAATTTCTCCTTGTCTCCAACACAATCAGCAGTCGGAGCGAGCTTGCCATTCGGTTTGATGGAGACGTATTTACTGCTGGTTGCTTGGAAACTTACATGCGTTCCCTCCCATTCTAAACCGAAGTATGCCGAGTCAATCCGATCTGTTGACGAAGCTTTGACGTCCCCGTTCGAGACCCAGTACTCTTTGGTGTTAGCAAGCATGCAGACTTTCCCAGGCTTTTTCGGGTCAAACTCCATCTGGAATATCTCTTTATCAGTAGTGTCAAATCTCTGATTGGCGGTTACTTCATTTCCTAAATTGCCAATGAGAGAGAAAGGTTTTTCAGAACGTGCTTGAGATCGAAAACACAACAACCCATTGACATTTCTCCGCGAACCATATTGAGTAGTTATCCATTATCAATGTTGACTAGCATTTTGTTTTAAGAAGGTCAACAAAAGATATGAAATGGTTACTGTAAACAATAAACATAAGACTCACTTCAAAGTTATCTTAATTTCGCTCGGTCGTTCAATTTTTTTACATAAAATGAAATGTAATCCAAGGTATTTAAAATAACTTATCCGAGAGGTCATAAACTCTGTGATCTCTTCCGTTCAAACGAGCCGCTAAACTTTTTAACTCCGATGCATTAAAATCAATTTTCGTCAAGTCGTAAGCTAATTTAAAAAACACTTGACAATTTCAACATTGCTTTCTTTCACATTCATTGAATTAAATTATTAATTAGAACATCTGATACAACTTCAATACATTTCGCGGAACGCTTAAACTTCGCATCTCAAATTTCAAATTTGTGAGAGATCAACGGACAGGGAATGTTTCTAAACCCTCACTAAAAATGATGATAAAACAGGACAGAAATTTCAGGGTGGAAAGCCAAAAAAAGTAACCAAACCAACTTCAAAATATTTGCACAGATACTCCAATTATTCATGGGTGATTAATTTTTGCAAAGAATTGGAAACGAAGAGTTACAGAATCCAAACATAAAAAACACAACAGGCTATTCTCTACAAAAGCATATTGGAAGCAAAACTTAATTAAGTTCTAAAATATTTAGTGAAGTGTATTTGCCAACGGTTATCCTACCTTGTCTAATTGAGACCATTCTTTCGTTTTGCGCTGTTAATATGCATTGCGGATGATTGTCTGACATCACAAAGAATTCGTCGCGGCCACATGTATTCTTCTTACTTGCCTGGATCTTCCCTTTGTTTCCCGAGCAAGTGAGGAATTTGCCATTGTCTGTGCGAAACGCCACTTTACCCTCATGAAATTCGATCGAAAAATGACCCTTCTTGGTCAAGACCTCCTCTAGCATACCCTCTGAGGTTAAATAATGGCCATTGCTTGCCAAAAGCGCGTATTTTCCATTCTTGAATTCGAGGGTAATCAATGCGTCTTGTCCCCACGGAATGTCTTCTGTGACTTGCAATTCGTTCTCGTTTAGATGGGCGTAACGCTGGCGCATCACATGAAACAAATTGATTTGTGGGTGGATGGCGAGCTGCATTGTCCATGACTCGGTTTCCCCAGGACTCTTAGCAAAACAGTGAATCTGATCTTCCTCTCCGCCAAAGTATCGGTCGTGGATACTCTTCAGCGTTAATTTACCATCATTCCGATAGGAGATAGTAAATTTTGCGTCAGGTTGCCTTTCCTCGGCCTCGCCAGACAATTGACCATCCTTATTAGCCGTCAGATACCTCCCCAAATGACTCTTCAAGAAAACGTGTCCGGAGTCTTGCTCGATCAACCATATTTGCTTCTTCTTTAAACTCACTCCGCTTGCGTTCACCTTGAAGCCGAAGCTTTCTGCCGTCAGGTACTTGTTGAAGGAGTTCACCAAGCCAATGTGGTAGGACTCGTTTACAGCCATGACACAAATTAGTTTGACAACTCGCAATAATAAAACCTGTTGCTCAGAGCAGCGAATAAAGACATAATGATAAACTGATACTTAAAACCTGTATATACATATTCAAGCGACTACGTCACTTCCTGCACACAAGATGTCCTCAGACAGCGCTCGCTCCGAACCAGAGGCGAGTTTGAAAAAAAAAAAAGGAAAAAAAATTAAGCTCGTTGGGTCGCTTAGTTTTCGAAATATTAGGTCGAGAGCTTTACAAGGACTATGCCGCCGGTTTTGATAAGGAGGATTCAAGGACATTGCACAATATTTGGCTTCAAGGTGTCAACATGTGGCCGTTGCAGCTCTTAAGCACTTCGACGAAAAGCGGAAAAAGATATCTGCTTTTCTTTTCGGCCGAAGATAAGATTCTCAACTTTCAGACAAGCGAACTATTTGCTAACGCCTATTTGTAAATGCTTGGCTTTCGTTGCACAAGTGTAAATTACCAAAAAGGACTCTTCTCGCGAGAAGTAACGACAGGGACAAGTCTGGACAGCTAACTGGGGAATTCTCAGACAACACTCGCTGATTACCATGGTCTGGGACCCACTAATGAAGACATGCAGGCACCCACTTGATATATAACATCAAGCTAGATATTTCTCGCTGTACGACGCTAGTCTTCGCTTTAGCGAGGATATGGCTGATATTTTTAGCTAAATGTCAACCGCCTCCTTGGCTAACTGCTGATTTATTTGAATATCAAATTTTTCTGATTCAAAACGATGACAGGCTTCGAAGGGCAAAAAAGGTGTTTGCGAATCAAATAAAATAACGTTAAAAAGGTTATAGTTTTTCGATAGTACCGAAAAGTAAACTGTACGAAATTAGATGAGAGTTTCCCTGAACTCTGAATGTACCATACAAGCGTAATTCATTTGAAGCAGCGGAGCGTTTCCTCATTAAGCACTCCTTAAGTTTGATAAAACGAGACCTTCGGATTTAGACTTCACATATGTTTAAGTAAAATACATAACTTCTGGGTGATGGAAAGACATTCATTTCGAATGAGATAAAAATGAACGCAATGAAAGCCTTTTTATGGAAGCGTTTTCTAGGCTTGGTAACCGAAGAGAAACATGTTTAGCAAGGAATCACCTTTACATCCAAAGTTCGTCTGATTCAGTCAATTTAGTGAAATCCTTCGAGCAGACAAGTCTAAAGATTTTAAAATTGATAAGAGCCAAATGGGCTTCTTATTTTGGCAATTCAAAACCATTATGCGTTTCCAGTTATTTGAAAACACCCACTTCCATTTTTTGATGAGATATAGGATAAATTCAGCAGGTATTTTTGAAAAACCAGGTTCTTAAAGGCAGTAGGCTTTCTGGAAGTATTCTACATGTTGTAAAGTAATTAGTTTCTCGGGGTTTTTTTCTCTTGCTTTTTCCATCTCAACTTCCATTTGCACTTACTGTTTAATAATAATACATTTAATGTTTCAGGTGAAATTTCAGATGACCAAGAATTGACCATAATTAATTTGCTTTCCATTCAATACATGTTAGCTTTCTTCAAGTTCATAATCTCAGAAAAGCGATTTCTGAACCCCAGACGTGAATCGAATTCGCAACCTTCTGATGACCGGCGAGACGCTCTAACCATTGAGCTACCAAGACTCAGACGTTCGTCATATGTGCTGCTTATGCGTAAGTCATATCTGTCGAGAAGAATCCCATCGAAAGGCGTATTTTTCCCCATTTTTCAATCCTCTTCGTTACCCTTACAAAGTCTCTTTGATCAAAGGAAGTTTCTGCGTCTTTTTTCAAGGTGCGCGGTTCTTGTGCGCGGACATTAAACAGTCTAGCTAAATGTTATCTAGTGTTTACCTTCATTGCGGTTCAAGTTCCGAATCATCCAGGCTTATCAATGCACACAGCATAGCAACGAATCTTCCACGTAAGCAGAGCTGAGTGAAACAAGAAAACAAGATGTCAGTTACAGGATATAAGGAAAGACAAAAGCAAAAGCGCCAAGTTTTTAAAAGAACTACTTTAAAGTTTTTATTATTCAAGACAAAAACCTTTAATAATGATACTTAAATGTTCCAAAGACACTTGAATGTTCGCCTGAGGGAGTCAATATGCTCTTACGGAACAGACACGTCAAAATGTCAACCAATACACATTCCAAAATCAAGATTTGGGTTTAAATTCAGGAAATGCTTGTCACTTTGAGCCCAATTAACCTGTTTTATAATATTTTCTCATGTCTTTAGATGTTTTTATAGTAGTAATAAAATACTTTGCGAGTCATACAACTCATTCGTGAGTGTTCTAAGGCATTGGGCCAATACTGCTTCCAAAACAACACGCTAACCGCGGTTATGCTTAAACAATTTGCCATGAAATCGCGTCACGAAACTTCAATGGCTAACAGAATACATTTTTCGTAGGTTTGAAGAAGACTGATTGTGATTCTATTGCAGCCTAGGCGTTGCTATTATCACAGCTCATACTATTGCAATTAATAATAATCCTATTTTCGCAGTTTCGTTTGCTTAAGCAGAAGAGCCGTATTATTTATGAGATAGCTCCTACTGCGTTGTGCCTTTAAAACCATCCCAGACAGACACCGAACAAGACTAACACATGAAACCAAAACATCCCTATAAATAAACCTGCAAGTGCGAAACTCGTGCATGTTGGATAAACAATACCAAGTCTTCAGGCCATGCCCTGCCGCACGTCAGGGGAATCTGCCCTTTTTCACAAGCGATCAGGTATGACAGGATCCAGGCTTCGGGTCTAACTGCCGGTAGCCTAAACAGAATCTGGGAGATTTGAGAATGACAAATTACTTTTACCTTCTAAAATAGGGAATGGTTGGCATAAAATTGTCAGTAAAACCACAATGAAGCTTTAACGCTCGATTAAGAACTATATAGAAATTTTAAAATATTCTAACAGATATTATTACTTTAACTTCCACACGACGTGACACTAGCCTCGTTAAACATAAAAACAAACATTGCTACTCTAATGCACAAACGCCATGTCAGTTAAACACTGACAAATTGATTTCACTGCTTATGCAGTGCACATGTCCATCAATCAAACCAAAACGCACATTTACTACCTCAGCATTCCTTCGGAGAATGGAACGAGCGTCTCAACCAACGAGTTTGATTTGCATCTTGGAGCTGACCAGCATTATCTGAGGATTTTAACTGTAAAAATGTCTGCAAAGTTTCTCTCAAAAATCTGCCTTCAGTCATGCTTTTTATTAGGTCCAATACTATAATTGTGTTAACAAATATATGGGTAGTAATTCTCATATTCAGTAGACGGTAATTAAAGTATAACATACTGTATAAGAATGACTTAACCCAGCAAATCGCGCGAAACATTGCCATACAGATTATCGCTCAAAACCAAAGACCATAAGAATAAAAAACATAACTAACGTTTCGTCGCAACATGCGACATCGTCAGAGTGTCAGTATAAAAAACTACAGCCTGACTGTAAAATTACACAATCTCACTGTAATTTTATATGCTCTCACACGGATGATGTTGCGTGTAGCGACGAACCGGAAGTTGTTAAATATGTTTTCGATTCTCATGGTCTTCTTTGGTTTTGATTTATAGTCGATATGGCAAAATTTCGCGCAATTTGCTGGCCATCGTTATTTATATTAAAGTTAAGATTTCCGAGGTAGAATTGTCACTTCTCTCCACACTGAATCCATCAACCCACATCGAGGATCGGCATCTCACCCCACAGGAGGTAAACCAGGTCTCTGATTCATCTAATGATCACCCCACCGCCGCCAGCACCAGATACCATCTACAACAACCATCTATCACAACCACAACAAGTCTCACCAACATCTCTATCCACAAGGTGTTGTGGTTAACATGGTCTTCTTTGGTTTTGATTTACATTGTGGTTAACACAAACAAGCAAAAGTGTCAATCATCCTCCACAACGTCCACTACCACCACCAAAACCTCCACAATCACCACTTCCACCAACACCGCAAAGAATACAACCACCTTTAAACCACCAGCACCATTACCCCTACCACTTCATCCACCATCACCAACACCAGCTCAAGTAATATCATATTCGTGGCAATTCCCACGATTTTCGTGGCATCCCTCTTCATTGATAAAATAACGTTTCAAAAGTGATGTAATGCGCTTTTCACGATCAGATTCTATAAATTGTCCAACAAAGAAAACTACGAGAAAGCTTCGACCAAATTCCAAAAAGGTGAGCTTGCAAAAGATTGTAGTTACTAGACCCCATGCAAACTCCAATACAAGGTCTCAAGTTAATTAAAGAAATAAGGGAGGCTCGCCCCGTTTTAGTGACGTTTTTGTGAGTTTTTAGCACCTCGTGCATCCCGTAAAAAATAGAATGCAATGGCTTTAACACAAAACTCCGAATTTGGGGTAGAGTAAAAGCAGTAATGGGGCATGGGAATACAAACCTCGAATAACTAAGCTTTGTAAGTGAAAGCAAAATCCAGTCAACAACTTTATTTCTTGACTTGTTGAAAGGTTCCCATGATCAAATCTTATATATTTGATCATACCAGATATCAGATTTGACATTTTAAAGGAAATAGTGGTTTAATGTATGACAGAAGATACTACCGAATTCCTCAATTTAACAGTTTAAAGTTTTCATCGAATGAATGACGCGTTAAGAAAAATTCTTCCGAAGTTCTACAAATTGTTGCTGTTGCCATGGGAACGACGGAAATCCTTTATATGACGTTACTAGCTTAAACTCCCGGCATCGCTATCCTACTTTGCCAACCTTGGGCTACAACTATTCCGCGATAATGTCCAAGGAAAGCAAGAGGTGCAAAAAACCAGAAAAACTGTGTTTAGCCACCTTAATTATGATTCTTTATTATTTGCCTTTGTATTCATGGATATAGGACTGTAACCTCTACTTAATAATCACAATTGTTTCGATATCTTTCTACAGGGGAAGAGCGAAGTAAATTTCATTAATAACGCTGAACATTTCAGACTCATCGTTTAGGTTGATTGGTGGGGTGGTTGTGGGTTGGTTGGTGAGTTGGTTCGTGGGTTGGCTAGTGTATTGGTTGGTGCTTTGGCTAGTGGATTGGTTGGTGGGTTGGCTGGTGGATTGGTTGGTGGGTTGGCTGGTGGATTGGTTGGTGGGTTGGCTGGTGGATTGGTTGGTAGGTTAGTTGGCGGATTGGTTGTTGGGTTGGCTGGAGGATTGGTGGGTGGGTTGGCCTGTGGATTGGTGGGTGGGTTGGTTTGAGAGTTGGTTGGTTGGTTAGTTGGTTATCAAAACAATATACTCACAGACTGTAGGGTGGCTTGCAGGCTTCGTAGCTTGTTCCTCATTTACCAGTAGTTCTTTGAACAGAAAGTTTTGGAAAAAGTAGAGGCAATTGTAGTCATCACTAATAAACTAATTTTATTATTTTATTATTTTACCTCAGTTTTAAATACAAACCAAAATTTTCATCTGACAAATAACTTTGCTTTTTTTCCAATAACAATATAATCTATTTTACAGACGGAAATTTTGGTCTATTTCAGATATCACGATTCTTCCATTCTTCAAATAAATAAACATTTTTCTCTCTAACCCTCTCCAGGTCCAGGTAAGCCAACTTGCGTTTGTCAACTTCTGTTTGGTGTACAGGAAATTTAACCCTTTTGGCTTTTTTTAATGCCTCCTGCTACGTGATCGACCACCCGTTTTATGTCCAATTTAACTAGTCCTCTGAACTTTCTATAAACTATATAGAGTTCAGTGCGTCAATCTCAAATACCATTGTAAACGGAGCCTCAGTC
>JBAHVQ010000511.1:524981-549760 GCA_036872915.1 Nanipora kamurai
AATTTCAGAGGACAACATTTGGAATAGATTGGGGAGGGTCACGTCTCGAACAGACAAATTTGATGCTTAAATATTACTAGTGAGTGGGGTAGCCCTTGCGATCACCCGACCTGGGATTCTTTCAGGAGACCGTCCTCATAAATTCCCCTTGTAGTGATGCCACTGCGAAAATGTAAAGCATGCCACAAACTTCACAAACACGGGGTCGATTGTTTAAAACTTGCAAAACTTCTTGTTTGATGGATGCCACATATAATGGATAAAAGTTTTCCGTTGTCTCATAAACCTGTTTCTGTTCTTCATGCTCTGTAATAATTCATAAACAGCATTTAGTTTTCTAAAATACTTTCGCATTATAGCAGACGACATGTAAAGATTTGTCAAACACGTGTCCTTAGAAACGATTTTTGAGCTCAAGAAAGGAATCGAGGCAGCTTAGATCACCATCCGAGTCTCACTCGTCATCAAAAGGCTGCGAGTTCGTTCCCCGTTCGGACTCAGAAATCGGTTTTCTGAGGACACGAGCTTGACCAGGAGCGGCGGAACCAGGGGGGCCACGGGGACACAGGCCCCCTAAAAAATCAGTAAGGGGGCCTGGCCCCCCAATAATTTTATTAGACTGAGACTTTACTACTTTATTTCATAAAGGAATAATACAATTTTCAGTTATTCTTTAGCCGCTTCCTGAAATAGGAATGTAGTCCTTCCTTGTTTTTCATTTTACTTATCTTTCGCTGCAAAATTTCGAATTGGTGTGCGCAAACAACACAGGATGGTGTATTTCTGTCCATAACTAATGGGTTGCTGTGTCGAGCACGATTTTGATGTTTCTATTGTCTTATGGAGTATTGTGTCCAAAATGTAAACAAGCCACACTTCTGCCAAACGGACTTGTCCACCTCTTTATCCCTTTAACAGATTTGTGATTTGTTTCCTTGTGCCCCCCAAAAAAAATTGGCTTCCGCCGCCCCAGTTGACGAACGTTCACATGTCGTCCATAATAACACCTCACTCCCGCATGTACTCATTGTGTTGAAGATTCAGTTCACATCAATATCCATCGAATATAAATGAGGCTATAGATAACCAAGGCTAACCACTGAGGAACTGCGCATGTGTGAGGGGAAAGGATCACGTGACATTACAGGCCTTACTAACCACTCGATACAGGAGGCATCATTACATGCGTTAGTGATCGACAGGCTAGATCCCCTCTAGAAAGCGACAGTAGTTCCAATACAGATTTCTGTCATTTGCTGAACATCCCTCCCCGGAAACAGTCCCTCCGATTCCAAAGTTGGTGTGCTAAGTGCAGATCGTGAGGGTTGGATTTGAACAACTCCACGCCAGTTAAAAAGACCAGATTTTATTGCTTATCCGACTGTCGGAAGGCCGCTTTAATGGTGTTTACACGATCCGATTTTCAAAACGGGAAGAAATGGTATTTGTTAAATCGGATCACCCTTGGTCTGTTGTCTTCTTATGCTTTGTTTATTTAAGTCTTAAGATGACTCTTCGGGTAAGGTTATCCTATCAGCTTGCTAGGGTAACTATGGCTCTATCTTATGTCTGGTACCAGTACGGTGACCTCTCAGCCGGATCATCTTTCGCTGACTAAAAAGCACACTCTACATCAAAGTTTCAAGTGTTGCCGTAAAACTTCTGCACATATATCGACTTGAGATAGAATAGAATAAAAGAATAGAATAAAACCTTATTTATCCACGCTGTCCTCATCACCCGTAGATGTTTTTCATGAGGGGCGTCGCACGACTTACATTATATAAAAATCTAATAAGTTAAATATGAATTAGAAGATATAAGAATACAAATAAGCACGCATAAAGTTAAAAAGGAAAAAAACAGGACTATATATCGATGTCTGACTCAATTCTACATTATTTTATCAAATTCTTAAAACTGCTTAAAGATTTTGTTTGCTTTGCCTGCGTTGGTAAACTATTACATCGCACAGCCCCACTGTATCCAAAACTCTTTTTTAAATATTCAGTATTTGGCTTAGGAACTGAAAGATTGATATCGGCATTTCTAAGATTATAATTACAAAGATTTGTTTCCCTTGTTATAAATTTATCCTTCAAATTCGGAGCTGAGTGGTTGTTTAATATTTTAAATATCAAGAGGAAGACGGTTCTAAACACAGTATAAGTAGTTTCTAAATATAAAGGCACGACTTCGAAGACCCTATGGCAGTATCAACTCACGAATCTCGCAAAAGAAAAATCACAGATTCCAGATAAAGCGTTGTTAAAAACCGTAAATCAGACACGAAAAAGTGATCGAGGTTTAGTCGAGTTAGTCCAGTTACTAACTTAGTTCTGGTTAGGTATACTTAAAAGTATAAAACAGTGAGTGTGAGTTTGACGAAGTCCATTAAATCTATTATACAGACTAAAAAGAGATCGACGTACAGCAAGCTGGCCCTTCTGGAAGGATTACCTTCGTGGAGGGGGTCACCCTATCTCCACGTAAAGGGACTGTAATCGGTCACCTGAAGTGTTCTCCAGGGTGACTGCACACTGTTTACCTCTTTTGTGCAAGTGTATCAAGTCGCTATTTGCCTGATGGGTCTCATGCCAAATGGATCTGATTTGACGGATCCAATTTTCAGATCTGACCAGCTGGGGTCAGTTGAATCAACGCCAAATAGCCTACCTACCGGATATGTCCCAGAGAGTAAACAGTGCTAAAAACAACAAATTTTAAATTTCACCTGCCAAACGGCGAGTTATCAACCTTATTATGCTGTTCATTGGATGAAATTTGAGTTTGTTTCTTTATTTTTGAAAGAAGTAGCCTAATTTGGGGAGAGAGGTAAAAGGCTGTTGCCCCCCGACTTTTCGCGCTGACAAGATTTGTCGGTACATTCACTACAGTGAAATCTCTATTAAGCGGAATAGTGATAAGTCCATACATTTAGCTGTCAATAAACTGTCGATCAGACCGATATGTGCATGATTGTCATCCACGATCAAAGTTCACCTAAGGTACATAAAGTACAGTACAGCTATTCACATTCAAATCCTTCAAATCCTTCAAAACCAGAAACAATCTTCAATTTATGATTTTTTAAAGAAATAATTTGAACACAAACACTTAAAGAGTCAATGCACCTGTATTATTGTTGCTGTTTTGAAAGGGCAGATTACAAAGAACATTAAACTTGGTAACGAA
Source organism: Nanipora kamurai (assembly GCA_036872915.1). NCBI lineage: Eukaryota > Metazoa > Cnidaria > Anthozoa > Scleralcyonacea > Helioporidae > Nanipora > Nanipora kamurai. Next base: position 528,177 of record JBAHVQ010000511.1, read on the forward strand.
CTTCAACTCAGGATAGCTTGGCTAACAACCTGGAACTTTATTACAGCATAGAGAAACCGTTGAATGTTAATCGTTAACAAACATTGCGCAATTTTTACAAATATTTATCAAGCGAACGCCCTCTATTAAGCAGACACTTGGGAAGGTCCCGAAGGTGTCCGCTTAATAGAGGTTTCACTGTATTTTTGTCTGCACATACAGCACATACTCTGAATTACATACTCTTTAAATACATTATCGTCAAGAAAAAAAAACCCGAAACTATATCACACTAACCATCATAAATTCAACTTTTTTTCACCGTTAAAATGACCGCTTATTGTTTGACTTTTTCATTTTTCATTTCTCACCCATCGTCTGACGTAATTTCAATTCTGTTTTTTATGGATATTTAATCCGTTAAAATGTCTTTAGCTGACTGAAACGAATAGCCACACAGATAATATAGACTTTACAAACGACTGGTAACTTCCCAAATTGACCACTCCAGAAACACAGAGAGACTGTGTACTAGGTAACCAGCGCAAGCTTTGATTGGTCGCTGTAAACCTTCAGCCAATCACAACTCGTGAAGGGTAGCCAGAGCCCAGTTTTTTCGGTAAATTCCACCCTCCATGAAGTCTCTGTTACCACAGTTGGTACGTTAGGAATATACTCTAGCTTACATTTTACTTTTCCTTATTTTCCTTTGACTGCGGAGGACGAGTACATTCGTCTTTTATTATTTTCGTCTAACGGAAAACCCCTCGCAGGAAAGTTACCTACATTCTTAAGTTCCGGCAGTTTCCTGACCCTTTTGATTATCTCTAATAGTATGCAATGACAAGATTGCGATTTGTGATTTGTGGTGGGAAGTGGTCAGTGAAGTCTAACGTCATGGCAATTGAAGAGAACAATACTTCTGTGTTGTCTTCAAGTTTATAATTTATACTGGCAAGTACTTGCAAGTTGGATACTCTGTTGTCAACAGTTTAGCTCTAGAAGTCAGACGTTCAATCCCCACGAAACTCCTGACACGCCATTCGGTTTCCCATCGTGCATGGGTTGGACGTAAACTTGGCTTTCGCTCTGTAATTCACTCGCGTGGTTTCCTTTTCACCTACGTATCTTTCTACAAACATCTCGGTTTGTGCAATACATTAAGGTAAAACTCAACTGCACTCAAATTTGACGAAAGCAGGGCAGAAAAATAAATCTCATAAAAGACCTTTGGATGAGGATATATTCCGGGATAAAACTGGTGTTTTTCATACTGAACTCTTACCCCGTTCGTCCGGGTTGTCGCCCAACATAAGTTAAGCGCTACTTGCTAAAGGCAAGTCTACCAAATAGTTGAAACACTTATAAAGTCAAATTGATTTGAAACGATGACACACCCAGGAAAAACTCGGATAAATTAAATCCACCAAAGTATCCTCACACGTTTCTTTGGTACTTGAATCACGTCAAGAAATATGAGAGTTAACAGGGTTCTGATATGTTAGAGGGTTTTTAAAGTAGGAGACTCCTCCTTAAACATTCCAGCTTCCCCCCACAGAAAAACCTTAGGAATTTATTGTAATATTTAAAGTGAATTCACTTAAGTTTATAAAATAAGTGAGTAACAACACGAAATGTAGTTCACTATTGGCTGCGTCAGAATTAAAAAAAGGCACGGCTGATGCATCTCTCGAGTGTTTTCAAGTTCCCTCGTGCCCTTATAACTCGATTATCGCGCGCGACACGTTCCTTATCTCTTAGATATCATTTAGTTGAGTCCGTTTAATTTACGACAAAGGACCTTCACTCAAAACGTCAGATTTTCTAGAATCAATTTCCGGAAGTTTCCCAACCCTTTTGGTTTTCTACTAGTTTACACGAGACCTGTCGCATGGTAGCTTACATCACATGGAAATATTTGGCAAGAATTGTGCCCTTTTTGTGTTAGGTTAAATGAGCGAGACCATAAGAAACAATGTTGTCTCACAAGCTCCAGCTGCATAGTTGCATTGCAAAATTATCAATGTTTTAACTTTTCCACGAAAAGGGGAAATGCACAGAAAACCTTTGTTCTCAACCTATTTCTCCATCAAATAAAAAACGCTAACGATAGAGTGCTAAAATGAAATTACGAAGGAAACCTTTGTGTTCTCAGTTGAAGCGTGATTCGGCAAAAGTACCGGTTCATAATACTTGACATTCAAGCCTTACTGACGTTAATTGTTTTGCGGGATTTCCTCACAATGTATGTTAAATTAGAAGAAAAGTGTTTGAAAGCACCGACTGGCCAAAGAAACCCAATTTAAATAAAAAAAAACAAACAAATGAACATGTAACCGACATAATTTACCTAATGCTCCAGTAGTTATTAAAAGTTCTTTGCCCTTAATAGAACTCGAAGGCATTCTCAGTAAGACATAGGTTACATAGAAGAAGTCGCACCAAAGAAGAAGTTGCGTTTTGGCACCGAACTTAATGTGCTTTATCCAACCAATGATTTGAAAGTAGAATGCTACGTGGACAGTCTTGAACGACATGTGAAAAGCCAGAAGGGTTTGGGAACGATCGAGACATACAATAGAAAATACGACCATACCAAGTAATACCAGGTTTCAGTCTGACGAAGGGCCTTCGCTCGAAATATCACGATTTTGCATTGAATAGTTAAATCTAATCTAATTTTAGAATTTATCCTTTCCTAAATTTTCTAACTTATTGAATAAGAAATTTATTCTAATGTATTCTGACTTTCGCCAGTTTGCTACCCCTTTGGCTTTGAATAGTGAATAAATTTTATAGGAGCGTATGAACTGGAGTCTTCTAAGGACACAAACCGTTAGGTTGATTGGTTTATTTTCCCCTAAAAGCTTCGTCCTCAAGCATTCTGTGGATGAATATCCGTCGTTATAATAGACAGCCGATCCCTATCTATTGTAAAACCTGCTTCATTTAATATAATACGTATAACTGAGCATCACAAACTACCTTGATCATGACTGGATTCGTGGGTTTCCGTCGCTTTTGAGACAGGCGTTGAATAAGGCAAAGCAAAATAACTTCCAAGCGATTTTCTCATCTTCCATATAGAGTTATGTAGGTTTTACAGTAGAGTTTGACATCCCAGCTAAAACTTACAATAAGCCACAAGCATGCGTCACTGCCAGTTAAGTGGCGATGTGAAATTATGTCTCTTCAAGTGTCATAACAAAGAATATCTTAATATTGACGAGATCACCTTGTTTGGTCAAACAAAGTCTTTAAACTTATACCATCAAGGACGTTCCGCAATCTTGAGATAGCACAATATCTTTGAAATTAGATTCTTGTACACGCCTAGGTAAAGTTGTAGTTCTTCTTGGAAAATGGCAGTTGGAGATACCGAAAAACATCCATATATACGTGTTTTTTTTTTTAGGGGGGATAATTACATTGGTATCTTATCAGCATAACCGTACGGAAGTTGCTTAAAATGCTATAAATAACTGTCGGAATACCGTGCTTATTGTATTAGCTTTTCAAGTGACTATCCCTGTTGAAAATTACACAGCCTTTTTTGAGTCATCAAAACCTTTCCCTCTTGGAGTTGCCTAAAGGGTAGGGGAAGATGGGAATCTCTGGGCACCATGTGATAGTAAACGAGAAGTCCTTTAAATATACTGGATAACCTTATCAGCTAAGCTACGCTGTTATCCCTAGAGGTCCAGTAAGGGGCGTTCCTCATCGGTCCAGTGTTATTACAGGAAGAAACCGGAGTGCCAGGAGAAAACCTGCGATGTTTGATAGAGTCAAACTGGACAACACTCTTCTCAAATGTGACCAAGGTAACTTTAATTAGAAAACTACACGGAGCGGGATCGAACCCTAGTCACAGAGGTGAGAGACACGTGGACCACCACTGTGCCACCAACAGCCCCTGAAGGGAGTACCATCACTGATAGTAAATTTTTCATGTACATTATTAAGGCTTCGAAACATCGGTCCCATAGTTGAAGTACAGATCTCAAATTCATTAATAATTCATGAGCAAAACACACAGGAAATTACTACGGTGACGTTGTTTGGATATCTGGGGAAGAAATTACATAAATTAAGCCAATTTCACCTCGATTTGCTCCTCAAATACTGATTCTTTTGAGATGTAATATCATACACTCGAAAGTATCGTGTTTCTCGGTGTTTGAATATCCTGATGAAACACTCCTTCTCGTATATATTACTTAGTAAATAATAAGTGTCCTACCGTCATCTCGAGGTGCTGTGAATGAGGACGATCTTGGAAAGAAAGGGAAATTTGATTTTTTGGACAAAGTTTCGGAGTGTCTTTTACCACGGCGTCCATCCATTTTTTGCTGAGGACTACAAAAATAAAACAACATTATCAACAGGATAAGGATAACTTGAACCATGAAGATCTTCAAACAAGGATTTAAATTTTGCAAGCTGTCGGACATGATGCCCGGTTATCGAAGAAATTACCGGACAAGATATTTTTTCTAGTGATGATATAGAAGTAGAGTCTTACGAAGTGCAGAAAGTTAAAAGTTGGTAGATTGCCGAATACATGTAGAAATATTCGAATATATGTCGAAATATTTCGAGCAATGGCCCTTCTTCAGGGCCTTTGTATATATTTCTACATATATTCGGCAATCTACCAACCTTTTAACTTTATGCGCTGTGTTATATACGGGCTACGCAGCATGCTACATTTGTACATCGAGTACTGTGTAGGCAGTGTTGAACCAATGTGTACCAAGCAAAAAGGGTCAGAAAAGTGCCAAAATTTTTGATATTAAAGCTGACTCTCGAGTGAAGGCCCTTCGTCGGAGTGAAACGAGTCACTCCGACAAAGGGCCTTCGCTCGAATCGTCAGTTTTACGATCAAAAATTTCGGCAGTTTCCTGACCCACCGAACATTTTATTCTTTTTCGTAAATTGCTAGTTGTACCAACAACACGTTATAAAAACGATACGACAGTTACCAAAACAATACGTTTGAAAATAAGGTCGTATACAAAATATACTACAAAAAAAAAAACAACGTTGTAGGCTAAGCTATGAAATAAGTTAATGAAATTTACCGGTCATAAGTATAATTAATATATGTACTCACAAGTATATTCACGTATAATGCATCAAAAAGTTTGTTTTTCTCTTGTTGCTTCGACTGTTTTCACTTAACGTCGCAGAGCACCTCATTCAAGACAATTAGAGCATCAACTTAAGTGCTTAAGACCAACGAACGTTTGTCAAGCTTGTTGCTCTAACTATTAAGCTACAAAGACTCAGATGATGAGCTAGGATGCAGGTTCGTCATATGTACTGCCTAAGCGGAAGTCACGATATGAAGTTTGTTCATGAGGGAGATTGGTAAATATCAGACGACTAGAGGACGTTCGTCAAGCTCGTTCTCTCAGAAAAATGATTTCTGAGCCCTAGACGGAAATCGAACCCGCAACCTTCTGATGACCGGTGAGACGCTCTAACCATTAAGCTACAAAGACTCAGGTGGTGAGCCAAGGTGGACACAGGTTCGTCATATGAACAGCCTAAGCGGAAATCACCATACGATAATAATGATAATTAAGTCCTTAAGAAGTTGCTTGTTGATCGAGAAACCTTATTTCATTATTTAACAACGGCGAAATTAGAAAATATAAAGTGCCGGTCGGAGTTATGAGACAAAACTTCCTCATGCCGGTCATCAGTTGATCGGACATAGTCCAAAGACAAGTGTGACGCAAAATTTATGACCTGCGGAAAAAGTGACTTTTGTGCCTTTGCGAACGCTTACAAGATGCTTGCAATAAAGCAGAATACCCACTCGATAGAACCTAGGACCAAACTTCTATAGTAACTCGAGAGTATTCAAAATAGTTATTCTGGAATACAATCTTATTCCGGAATTGGGTTAATCGAACGCACCCTAAACGATAGTCTTACAATGGTCATTGGTCCTCTTTTCACACTCTAATATGTTAATCAGCCGCAAACTCGGCATACGCTCTCTCAAACTGGGCGCCTGTCATCAACTCATTTTTTAAGCTAAATTTTCCTAAACGCTCAGGCTGTGTGGCAACACAACAAAGATGAGGTCGTTCATATCGTGGTTTTAATCTATGCTTCATAATGCTGTGCTTGTACGAGATTATCCACAAATTAAACATACTTCGACGTAATTAAAGATGCAAAGATAATACTTAATTTTATAACTGACAGCTTAATGATTTTGACGACGAGAGCATCGTATCTTAATCTCAAATCTGTCGCCCTGGTTCCCTTATTGCGTTTTTCCAAAAGGATTATAACTTTGCTAGGTGCTCACGCAGAGAAACGGACGAAAGAAAGAAACCATGTCTCAGTTATATCCTAGATTGTCTAAGTTAAGGGCCGTTTACGTTGGGAATTTTTTTTCTGCAGTTTCTCTCATCCTTACTCATGTGATCGCATGGTCTCACTCGTGAAAATACTGAACCATATAGCTTTGCACCAATGATCCAATACTTTCACGAGTGAATCCATTCGATCGCATGCATCAAGAAGAGAAAAATCGCAGGAAAAATGGCCAGAGAAAACAGGCCCTTTTAAGGTACGTTTATATACTGCGATTAATCGGGCCGATTTCTCGTTTAGGTGCATGTTAACTGATAAAAAGCAGGAAAATTCCAGCTGAAAAAACGTTCTGCTGACGACTTCACAATTTAACATGCATCTAAGGCAGAAATCGGCCAGATTAATGTTAGTTTGTAACTAGCCCAGCCTTAGGGAGATCTAACCAACAACTGTCAAATTAATGTCGTCGGTTCAGGTTCACCCTCTGCAGTATTAGACAATGCAGTTCTTTTAGCTCAGACATAGACATGAAAGAGTCGGTTTCCTAGCTTTACCCTTACGGCAGATGGGCGATGCCCAGGTCGAGGCAAGCCAAGCACTTTTTTTTTCTTTCAATTCGGCGACGAAACTAAAAACATTGCATTGCAAGTGAATATTCTAAGTATTGTACATCGAACCCTCGGAAATGTGGCTATAGTAACGATGATAGGAAGTGCCGACATTGACGGGAAGTGCATTTGAACTGTATTTCTCAAACTCATTAATAATTCATAAGAAAACCACAAAGGAAATCAGTACCGAGACGGCGTTTAGATATGTGATCTTAACTAGCATAAAATGTCGACAATTTTGAACCCAATTTTCTCCTTAAATACGCATTCGTTTGAGAAGCCATATCAAACAATCGAAAGTCGTGTTTGATCGTGATATCCAAACACCTCGAAGTTGGTTAAAAAACTCGGCTATCACCTCTCAACTCTTTTCAACTCACTTCTAGGTGTTTGGATATCAGATCAAATACTCCTCTTCGTGTTTAATCTATTACATGACAAATCCATACAACATCAACAGTAGAACAAGTATTCTTACTTAAAATGGATACTTATAACTGAGTTAAACTTAACTCAGCTCAAGTCAACTAAACTTTACCGGCATAATGTAGAGGATGATCTATTAACAGAGGGGACATCAAAGCATATGCTTTCTGTGGTTCTCTCGGTACTTTCTCTTGCTATGACATAGTTTGCCTCCCGTACTTGTAATCCTGAAGGTTGACTTGTCTTGATCTTCAGTTGAATTTTTGTGAATTGAAGTGAAGGCTGTTAATGATCTGGCAAGTTGCTGCGAATTTACAGACTGGCTCGTTGTTAACAAACGATTTGATATTCGTCCAGCTCAAGTACTAATTAAAATGTTTTTGAATTTCAGGCTGCGGGGAATGATTGTCCCCTTAACCTGCTGATAAGGTTCTGATTGCGAGTGAGACTTTCGGTTCATATTTGTGCTACAAAGAATCAGGTGGGGAGCAACGGTTTGCAGTATATAACACGAAAATACTTCAAATGAAGCGGAGGCGCCTTAACAATTAAACTACAAGAACTCAAACGGTGAGAGGAGGTTAAGAATTTGCATAAGCTCACTGTATTACTGTTATGTTTTACCAATCTGCAAGTCCCAACATGTCGGAAATTTTACATTGATTACACAGACAATGAAAATTTATTCATGACATTACAAAAATCTTCAACTAGAAATTGTTAGTGTTTTGTTGTCCTAGATATGAGGCAATTGATTAATATAAGGCTTGACGACAAGACGCTTACCTGAAAAACTCTGCGAACTTATCAGACTTGAGGTTTTGTAGTTTCGGTGTGCAGACCGTCTTGACTAGTCAACCATGTGTATCCAAGACAGCACTGAAATCTGGCAATGTTTCAATAACTCCATAGCTCAATTATTGGCATATCCAAGTACCGATTCTACTTTATGTAAGGTGATTTTGCCTTGCTACACCAAGCTACGCTTCCCCTTGGGCAAGTCTATTTCTAAACTGCGAAAATCTCCAACGATGCTCATGCTAAAAATCAAACATCAATAGACCGAGTTAATTGAAGTTTAACGACCAAATCATCGTAATCGTAACAAAAGGCCAATGTCGGCAAACACATGCGGCTTACCTCAATTACCTTAAATGCTTACTTGTTTGGATAATGATAAGATGACAAGCTGATATCTCAATTTGTATTTGTACAGAGCTCCTTAAAAGGCTTGGAAACATGTTTTCCCTCGTGAAGGCCAAGAAACAGCTAGATTTTAATTCTGATGCATTGATTACATTACTTGCGCAAATGGACTGACTAGTTCCACAACTTTTTTTGGTTGCTTCCTAAAGCCTCTTGTTCATTTAATTGTTTTAAACTTTGTTTTCACTACACTTGCTGAAGAAAAAAACATGACAGGGATCTCAACGATGGAATAAATGAATTTTCCAGGTGTTCGTTCTCGTCATATGAATCACTGAATAAACAATCCAAACTGATCATATTCTATCCCAACATGATAACTTTCTAATAAATGCAATATACCTTTCAATATATCCTTTTATATTCTTAATATGTAATATATCCTTGCTTAAAATCGCACCGTTATAATGGCCAGCGTCACGGTGATCAGGGATGAGAACGAATTCCGGACTGCTTATCTAGCAGATTAGCACTGCGGAGCCAACAACGCACTCTGCGGATGCTTTTCCCTTTCGTTCCCATTGGCTCTCGTGTTCTGGTGAGTTGCTGAGAACCAATGAAAAACGAAAAGGGGGCAGTGCGCGCGGAAAATTTCGCCTAGTTTCTCATTGGTTCCCAGGAATTTTTAGGCTCTCAAGAGCCAATAAGAAACAAGGAAAAGCAGTGCGCGCGAAAAATTCTGCCTAATGGAAACCAGCCCTTAGGCTTGAAGAGGTTGTCCGTAATACGGCAAACACGAAAGTAAATATTTTTACAGATAATCTGCGTGAACAAATAGGTACGTTGATTTAGGAATTGTGGTGTTAAGGCTTTATACCTTGTGCCAAGGCGATGAGTCAGGGCTACAATCACACAGCGTATTAGGTTAGGTTGTTCAAAGCATAGAACAGCGGTTGGTAGTAGCGTTCCTTGATCCAGCGTGAACGACATGCTGGCGAGATTCATTGCGCGTTCTGTCACGGCTTCTTCGTTTTTAGTTGAAACGATCACACCAGCCGCCAACACAGACGTCTCTGAAAAACGATTTCCACTAGGTGTTACAAGTCGCGCGAGCGACAATATTGGTTTGAAATTTATAACTTGGCATCACTTTTTCCGCTTGGAGTTTTCCGTCAACCATTATTAGCCAATTGATCCAAAGAACGCTATCGTGCGCACGACTTTTTAAACCCCTTGGAATTCGGCTTCTAAGATGGTATCGAAGAGGACAGCGACTCGGCAGACACTAAAGTTAACATTTTTCCCGAACGACCGGGGTCCGAAGAGGCACCAGCCTTCCCTAACTGAGAGCTGTGCTCCTCTGCTTTATTCCCAAGCTTTCACGTGCAGGAAATTTGTGTTAAACATTAAGTTCATACCACTATGTGATTCAGTCTGTCATATCACCAGAGTGATTCATTATATTATATATATATATATATATACATATCGCGTGCAACTCATCAACCTTCTCGTCATTCATCATTCGTCATAATACGATCTTCCCTAAGCATACTGCCGTTCTTTGCCTTACAACTCAGTAGGCAATGTTTTGGAATAGTGCAGTGAACCAATCGTGAATAGAACGCATTTAATCCGTAATCCGTGCTGAGTTTTACTGTGATGAAAGACTTTCGTTTGAAACAAGCACAGCAGTGCTGAGCAGTTTCTGGCCGTACGCTTCCTTTGCGTTTCTAGATCTCCCCAACGTCTACGAAGTTAGTGATACGTATGTTATCCTCTACGAGCATGTAGTTTATCATTGCCAAAAGCGTAGTATGTTCTCAGGCCCAACTAGGTAGTGTACTTATCGAAAAGGCTACAATAGACTCACCATTTTCGGTTGGTATAAAATGCCGGTAATGTGTTCTCATCTCACTTATTCCAGTACTCTTCATTAATATCCAGCAATGTCCAAGAAAGTATCAGACCGAGTGACATATGGTTCCCGTTTGGATGAAAGCCACACTAATCCGAGGGAAATAATTACTTAAGACTTAAGGTTTAACAACTTCATACACTATACCAAACAAGGCTGGAAAAAAAAATTTCAACTCCAAATCTGCCAAAGCGTATGTATGTTATCTTGTGTAGCTGACGGTTTTCAACCTAGCGGACCGTTTTCGTCTTTCGACTTTTGTTTCTTGGATTGTCGGACAGGTATTTCACGTCTGTCTTATCAGGAATTTCTTTTAAATCACTGTCTACTCATGTGCAACACATTTCCATCACGGGAAAAATCGCCGTTTTTAAGGAATAATTTTGAGTTGGATTTGTTGCCACTTCCTGCAGTTGTAAGAGAAATTCTGGAGTTGTAAATGAGAATTACTGAAGTTGTCATGTTTGAATTTTATTTCATTTATGGTATTTCTCAAGAATTTCTTTTGGAACTCCAGGAAGCGGCAACAAATCCAGCTTAGAATAACCCTGCTTTTTTGCCATGTTTTTTGTTAACAACATCAGTCCAACAACAACAAACAGATTACCAGATGCAATTCTGAATATCATTGGTACTGTCGTCGATTAATCATTATTACAATCTATTATTTTAACTGTTTCGTTGTTTGTTAAAGGGATTAGGAAACGAAAATTAAGTGTTGTCATATCTAAATGAGCTTTTGAACAGATGGAGCCTTATAATACTTTCAGAATAATATCTCGCTCCGTTCTTTAAGGTGCATATGACGTGAACATTTTACACTTTTTACATATCTTAATTCATTCTTGAGATAGTAAGATTTGTGGCATATGCAAATAACACCTTGCACACATCCCGATGTATAATTAGTTGTGGTAAAATTTGCAATATTGTTGAAGTTATTAAACAATGTCACATGCAACTGGGAATGTGAGTGTACTTGATTCGTAACTCGAAACAGACAAAGTTTCTAGTGATTTAATAAAATAATTTCAAAGATATGCGTGATTTTTTTATAACTTATTATAAAATGTGACGTATGAAAGGTGCAATTTACATCAGAAACAAATCTTAATATCCAAAGTGAGATATGCAAATAGTGTAAAAGGTGTTGCGTTATAATTATTGCTGACGACATGCAACCGTTCGTCAAGCTCATGATCTCAGTAAAAAGATTTCTGAGCACCAGACGAAAATCGAACCCAAACGTTCTGATGACTGGTGAGATGCTCTAACCATTGAGGTACCAAGACTAAGATGACAGACTAAAGTGCACGTTCGTCATATGTGCTGCCAATGCGAAAGCCATTCATATGATAATATGAATGAGTTGAATGTTAAACACAAACGTGTGCATGTTACAGCATGATCTCATTACACACAACATGTGAACGCTCGTCAAGCTCACTTTATCCAGTTCACGAGAAACTTAGAACATGGACGGAAATCATGAAACCAACGTAACAAGGTAATTTTCAGATACTCCGAAGAATGAAATTTAAAAAACAGTAATTTCTTTTGTATTGCATGAACTTAAACGTTCGTTTTTGACTAAGTAAGCATGCTGTTTTGGCTTTTATTTATATCCGATATATGCTTATCGAGTTATCGTAACAGTCAAAATTAACCTTTCTGTCTTATAAACTGGATTATCCAATATGTCAAATTCTGGTCCAAGTTTTTGACGTCATAGGTTACAGGCCCGTCGGAAGCGGGGGGGCTGTGGCCCCTTCAATAATTTTCCTGATAAGTAATAAGAAGCCAAAACTTTGTAAATGTGTTGACAAAAATAATTAAATAAGTGAAGTGCATTACATTCTGAATTATATCCTTTCTATAATAGATAGACATTCTGTCTGGAGATATACCATTTGTGATGTTGGCTGGTTGGTAAGTGACAGCATGAATTGCCCTATTTACAGTAATGGCAAGATTTTGGGGTATAGATGTAGGTAGAGGACCCCCCAATACGGATTTCATTCCGACGGGCCTGGGTTATCTCAGTTTCATTTGAACTGAGGTATCCCCAAAACAGTATGAGACAGTGGGACCACGAGGAATTTCTGTTGGAGTGGGAACTGAGATCACTTACACCATGCTATATGATGTGATCCACTAAAAAACATTACTGTCCCCAGAAACCACTTCTCGTTCGATTTACACGAATTTGAAAACAGCGGCGCTACAGTATGCGTGGCTAACTGTTTATATTCAAAATTTTAAATTTTAAGACCTCTATAATGTACTTGTATTGAATATTTACAAATTTACATGGTGTAACCAAACAATATTTCTAAGTAGCAATAGTTATGGTACTGCCATGCAAACTTACAAAGAACTGAATAATGAATAATTAGTTGTAGTTACAATAAATTTTCAAATAATATTTGTAATCTAAGATGAATGTCTCAAACATTATCATTTATGAAAATACTTGTGGTACAGAGTTAAATGATACCTTCATCAGGCAACTCCATGTTTGAACTTCACAATTCAGCCAACTTTTAAACACGTTTTCAACTTTTTGCCAACTTGAACTGATATATACAGACTCAAGGATGACTGGGTTGTGGGCCACCCCTCCTACCCCATCTATTTGGCAACTACCCAATCTATGTCACGTTCAATCTATGTTATGGGTGGGTGTTAATTATGCATGGTTCAAATGTTCATTAGTGTGTACATAGATAAGCCTTTTGGTAAGTCTTTGTAGATGTAGGTCTACAGACCTTTTGTATGCATAAAATAAACCACCAATTTCGACAACAACTTCAAAGTTCTTAAATCAAGCAGACTAAATAATTTATGCAAATTCTATTGTTTTGTCCTCCAAATTGTTTGTTTAATTTATGCATGCAAGGGGTGTATTACTTGTTGGTGTGTGTAACAGTCATCTTCCTCCTAATTCTCTATCCTAAATGAGGCAGAAAATAGTTTGTCTCAACAAATCCAGTGATGTAGCCAGCCTTGTTATTCCAGGAGGGGCAACATGTTATTTGTCCTGCCAGGGGGTGGACTGTCTTATGCTCGCACTGACCGCTTCTTCAACTTGATAGTCCATACTCACCTGAGGATCTCATTACAAATATCAAAGCCCAGCAAATAACTTTCAATAAGCCCGTAATACAACATACATTGGTAAAGTTTGTAATTTTATTGAATTCAATAAAATAACCAAAGTTCAATAAAATCACCTGAGGATGTTGGTGACAGCTGTTTTTAACTTGATATATATCATAACAGTAAGCAATACAATCTTAAAAGTTTACTCTAATTCCTTTTTGGCCTATACTTACTCATTTCCACCCCATTTTTAATTTTTTATCCCAATCTGACATCTGCAAGGGAGCACACTTCTCTCACTGGCTAGTCCACTGGGGAAATCATAATGCACTAATTTCCAAACAAAGCTGGTGGATAAATTGGTAGACAAAGCATCTGTTTACAAATGATGAAGATGTTAGATGCACATCCACCCCTAGTTACTGCATTATTTGCAAGGTTGTTTTGACAAATACTAAATCCTGTGTATAACTTGAAATGACAGCTTAAAATCTGACATACGTTTGGCAAACTACAGTCTAATAAACATGACTTGTTCATGTAAACACGGTATAAGCTTTATAAATAATTAATTAAACAGAAACCCGGTATATCTATTTTCACATAAATCATAATTTTAAAACAGTTTACATAAATTAATAGTCTTAATAAATAAACCTGTCATCGACTTGTATACGGTCAAGACATAAACAGTCAACGATTAGGGTTTAAATATCTTTGAAATTCAATTCTTCTTTTCATTCTTTTGGTCTTACCTCTGTTTTTGTCGTACTTTCCTTCACCAGTGAAAACAGCAAATATGCCGGTAATGCTGAGTCGAATGGCAGATCAATTGTGACGACAAAAATACGATAACACCGATAAAATATCGACTTTGTAGACTTCTCGAAGGCACTGGTGGAAGAATAAATACCATTCATCTTTATTTTATCCTTTGGCTTTGCAGTAAAAAAGTTACAAATAATACAAGAAGTTGCTTTTAAAATCCAACATGGCCGATCTATTGACAGCAGAAGACGAAAAAGCGCGCGAAGATTTTTAGCCAATCAGAACGTGAGCTCTTCGTGGAGTTTGGGGCTGCAGACCAGAGACGACTTGGCGTTGTTGCAGGACTCCTGGAAGAGGCTCAATTTTATTCGCCAAATCCCAGTAATTCAGTAATTTTTATGCTTTATGATAATGTTAAACGTACGTGTAATTTAACGAGGTAAAACGTGAATGTTTGTTGGCCAAGAAGGGAAACAAAACGTGTTTGTCAAGCGTTGGACGATATCAACATGGCGGACAACCCGACCAGCAGACTTTGAACGAAAACAAATAAAATACAAGGAAAGGCCCATACTCGTGGTTTGGAGGTGCATGCTGACTATCAGTTCCATTCTCAAAGCACTAAAGTAAACACTCTTGTTCAAAACTACTGCATGAGGTGGTCGGTTTACTGGATTTTACCCGGTCAAGTTTGGACAGCAAGAATCGCTACTTTCAGGTATTGTACATTAAAATACACGAGGTTAACTCTTTCCTGTCCGAGGACTTTCCCCTTGACGAGTAAAATCGTCTGCCGTTAGCCAGAGTTAAATACTAAAGACTCCATAGGTCACCGAGAACCTATACGGACAGGAAGGAGTTAAATATTAAAAACAGTAAAATGTCTTGTATAGATAGTCGCGTTTCATAACTTATGGTAAATGGATAACAATTTGTGGTTTACAACTTAAAGTTAAGTCAGACTTAGACAGGAATGTCGAAACGTTGGGTCATGAACGGTGGGTTTGTAAACTGCGTTCAAAACTCTTTAAACCAGAGTAGCGTAAAACCATGTCTGATGTAAAAAGAAAGTTTTGCTATATACTTATAACTCTTTTGTGTATGTTAATATGTATACAAGCCCTTAAAATCCAGCACTGTTAAATAGGCCAGCATGTTAAAATAGTTTTGAATAATGAACTAAACAATGTAGATATTTCAAAGGTCATATTTACCCATTGTGCAAGAGAAAAAACCCTCATACTAGGGCCTCGTCCTGAGACTGAGCGCAGTCCTTATCCATTCTAAACTTACATTGGTAACTGTATGCTTTTCAGAATACCAACAGACAATATTGTCTTGCATGTTTATAATACTTTTTATTATTTTTTATAATATTTAATTACGATTGTCAAATAACATTCAGAAACTTTCCAGGTCTCCCCATAAATCTAAACATCCTGATGAATTCCGCTAAAGAGCAATACTTAATGTTGGCAGAAATTAATACACGTACGGCAGAATTTTGTAAGGAACTCTTTCGCAATACTCTTCCCAGTACTTTCTATACTTCTGCCGACAGCGGATGTCGTCTCGGTACACACGATGGACGAGTAGAATGGCCATGTAAATGACGTAAAAATAAGGCAAAAGATGACCAAATCCACAAGTCAAACAATAGGATAAGGAGTTCATCAAATCACCAACGTAGTTAAAATGCCGCGATACGCCCCACCATCCTGACACAAGCAACGGCGATTTCTTTTCTTTTCCAAACGTCGTCACGAAGGTCGCTGGAATGTATTCCACCGGCTTGCCCCATATCTTCAACAGTCGATTCTCTTTGAGGGCTCGACGGAAGATGTCCTTCTGATGGTTCACTGACCGGAAAATGGCATAACCGCTGAGACCAAGAATCGCAATAGCAGCGCATGCCCACGTCGGGAGCACAACTGGATGTCGTGCCAAGTAAAATGATTGGATGGTGTAAAGATACGGAAGCCAGACGAGGTCGCCCCAGGCAAGATAAAATCCGAAGTGATCATGTGCTATGTCGATAGTTCGGAGGTACCAGTCTTCGTTGTAGAAGAAGTCAAGCACGTAGATAGCGTGAAGAACATTGAGAAGTACCATTGAGTTCGAGATAAATCCATGTGTCTCGTACTGCTTGGCTGCGAAAGACAAGTTAATCAAAGTCCAAGCAACGATACCGGGTCTACCGTTGAAGAACAGCTTGAAGTCAAACCAGGGGCCCAGTCGAGGATTGTGTTCTATACCCATGAACAGATCGTAAAGCAGTGTTCCACTAAAGCAACGGTCTTCTGCGTGCGTCGGGGCGACATGCGCCTTAATGTAGACAAAAATGGTGGTAATAAAACCCAGCAGATTGGTTACAGCGAAAAACCCACCCCAGTTATCAGCAATTACAGTTCCTTTAATGATGCCATACTTCACTAGGATCACGGCAAGGATATGGGTTAGTATCCAGGCTCTTAAGCCGTTACAGTTGTAGAGCAGTTCGTGACCAGCGGGCGTCGCCTGTCCTTTTCCGATAGGTCCCGGAAGGAATACGTAGAGCAAAGCTTGGAAGGTAAACCAGCAGGAATACAACTTAACCGCTTTCAGTGTAAGAGAAGGAACTTTCGTATCGAAAATAGTCCATAGAGCAGAGCCTCCACTGGTGGTTTCTTTGTCGGAACATACCGAAAAGATATCGGAAGCAGCCGACTTCAGTGAACAATTGTGGGCGTCGCAGGCATACCAGAAGAACCATACAAAGATGGGTGGTCCTAAAGTCATGATAATCGCTTGAAGGCTTCTGGGTAGCAATGGCACACCAGAAAGATTGACGTTGATGTTTTGATCTTGGTAGGGTGCCGCTTCAGGCATTGATTCCGGTGTTTCGACACCATTTGGCGTGCCGTTTTGCCGTCGTCTCTTCGCTTGACCCTCGACCATGTTTTAACCTCTCGGTTTTCAGCACTAAAAAAGTGAGACAAATTAATGTGGTACTTTTTCATTCGCTTCTCTTTTGCTCTGCACAGTCAGACACACACACAAATATATATATGTACGATAACTAAAGTGTGTTCATTGTTACTCGGAAGATTCACGCCTGTGGACGATCTTCAGATAACTAAAGGAAAATTCGTGGCGACTGTTCTTTTTGTAAGGTGGAGTATATCATGTCGGTAGAATGAAGGTTGACGTCATAGCGGTGTGGTGGTGAGTTAACGTTGCGTAGGTGGTCTCTCCTCCGGTGGCGGCATTTAAAAAAGATTTCGGTTCTTTTGTTTAGGAGGTCGTTATTATCGGCTTTCATGATACACATTGTTTCTTCAAGGCACAAATTGCATCGTTTATCTCCATTCTTGGAATGATTTCCGTGAAATAAGACATTCGAAGGAAACGGCTCTATCAGGCTACATTTGGAAACTGAAGATGGAAAGTCATTAATACTCAGTAGAATGGTGAATTTTGAAGCGCCCATAGTCCTACAAGAGTGGAGATAAACGATGCAATTTGTGCCTTGACGAAAAAAATGTGTATCACGAAAGCTGATAATAACGACCTCCTAGACAAAAGAACCGAAATCTTTTCAAAATACCGCCACTGGAAGAGACACCTTCTACGCAACGTTAACTCACCACCACACCGCTATGACGTCAACCTTCATTCTACCGACATGACGTACTCCACTTTATAAAAAGAACAGTCACCACGAATTTTCTTTTAGTTATCCGAAGATTGTCCACGGGCGTGAAACTTCCGAGTAACAACGAACACACTTTAGTTATCGTACATATCCACATTCTCTATCTTCCGAGATATTGAGCACTGTTTGAAATGCCGATACAAAACATCGTTATTACTATATATATATATATATATATAAATAAAAATATATGTACGTATCTGTTCATATATTTTTAAAATTCAGCAATTATTCAAAAGGAAAATTAAGCAAAATTCAAAGGAAATTAATGTTTTATCATTGAGTGTAAATATGATTGATGAAACATCAGTTCCGTGTCAGATGATTCACTAATGAGTTTTGTATAACATTTACAGACAATGATGCTGCCCTCTGAGTGCGTTTTTATCGGTAGGAACTCGTTTTCTCCAGGGGGTCGCTCTGAATCCGGTCGTTCAGTCCTGTCAATGACCTCAGCCCTGGCTAGGCGACCGCTGTTCGAAATAGGGATAGTGTTGTTCACTCACAAGGACTTATCCAGCAGATAACCCATCTGGGACTTCGAGCAATCGGTCCCAGCATAAATAAAATAAGTAAACTTACTTTTGGCGTCATTTGGGAAGAAAAGTGACACACCTCACCTCTCCCCAAACATCTCTCGAACCTCCGTAGGTGGACTGAACTCAGACTTTTGACGAGAATACAGATTTAGTTCATACGCCTGTTAGCCTGTCGGATGTAGCTTTTGCATGTTATCAAGTCCCAGACGTGCTCATTCGCAGATCCGTCGAATAGTTAGCCCGAGAAATCAAGTTCGATATTCTTCTATTGTGTTTATAAAATCGGCTTGACAATATCAAGTTCAAATGCGTAGAAGTTCAAACCTTCCCGCGTCTACGGCCAGCTACACGGTGTTTAGCGATAAAAACTTACATTTACATTGAAGTTCTCGCTGCGATATACCAGATGTCAAATAAGTACAGCAATATGTTACACATCAGGTGTTCCATAACAATGGTCGACAAAACTTTCAAGTCGTCAGCATTATTAATACCCCAGTTGCAAGCGTTATTTTTCTACCGTGAGTTCAATCTGTGGAAAATTTTTTTCCTTATACGTATTGAATTAGTGACAGCAGAGCGGTCACCTGACATTTTCCATTATTGGGAAATGGCCTTGCGCCGTAGTCTGAAGTGAAATGTTCTTGGGTAAGCAGGCAAAAGTGTATGGAATCTGAATTAAAGGAAATCGTAGAAAAATGCGAATATTCGCGAACATACCTCGAGGTAAAATAAGATTTGTTTCATCTGTCAAGGGCAGCACCCAGGTCTGTGGTTTTTAAGCAGCCGTCGTGGTTTGTCAGCTGGAAAAAGGGACCACACAATGATGTACAATGCGGTTCTGGCAGGAGAAAGAACAATGATATCAACTTAAGAGCAATATAAGAATACACCGGTCTTTGCACAGCTCGTTCGCTGGTTGGCGCTTCGAAATCAGCTGATCTCAAGAGCTGTCTATATCACATGCAACCCACTCTTGATTACTAAAACATGAACAGGTCTTGCCTTGTATCGTCATCGGCAGTGGCGTCGTCAGAATTAAATTATTCGGAGATTGGCAAAAATCTAGCATACCTAGCTCCCTCAAAAACAAAATATCGTTTGATATCTCCCGAAAAATGCCTTAATTGTTAAAACGGTCGACCGTTGCTGGGGACTGAAACTGATATGACATAAAGAACAAAGTCCCCTAGAATTTACGTCTTGGGGCCATGCCCTCCTGACTCCCCTCGTGAAACCTATCATTGGATCGATGAAGTACTTTTCCATGTTTGTAGGATGATTTAAAGACCACTTGGTAAACTGAAACTATAATACGAGTCCTTTATATTCTTCAGACCTCGGTGTTTAAGCAACACCGCTTAGCCTCAGTGTCGTTGAGGAAAAATCACTCATCCCCATTATTGACTTTACAGTTACACTTAATTCCGGATAAGGCGAAAGGTCAAATCACAAACTTCAAGCTGAATAACCCCCGCTCACATTTGGAACGCTGTTCTGTAGATTCCTGCTGCTCGGCAAACCGACACTAATGGAATAAGCGGTGCACATATGAAAGGTTTTCAGAACGCTCCAGTTTCATGAGTAAACAGCAGATAACACTGAATCATACTAGCCTTACCAACAGCCAAAAGAATGGCTAGAGTTGAAGATGAACTCGGGTGAAGAATAATGATGTAGTTGCTACTCCGAGTGACGAACCATACCGGACAAGTAGAGAAAACTCGACTTGGCCCGGCAGGGATTCGAACCCGCGATCTTCGGTTTTACTAGTCCGACGCTCTACGAACCGAGCCACAGGTCAAGTTGGGAAAAAGAACTATCCTGAACGTAAACTCTGCCAGTGTTGCGCTTGTAGTGATTGACTTGCGAAACCTATGTCATCGCACTACTATATAGATTATGTTTCTTTGGTGGGAAACAAGTGTATACCGTACCATTTGATGCTCTGTTTGTTATTGACATAAATATAATTAAAGGAAACTCCTCACATGCTATCTGTCATTAACACTAAGCAGGGAAGACAAAGAATGTATTCTTTGGTGGCTCATATTACACGATCCGGTCGATTCATGATTCGAAATTTTTCGAATTAAGAACTGTTTTCTGGTTCAGTGTATCGTTGGCTCACTAAATTGACCGCAGGTATAATGTGTTACTTATCACATTTGTTTGTTTTTCAGTCTAACTGATATGATGAGGTTTGCGTTCATAAATCATTTAGGAAAACTGGACCCGTCTGGCTATTTTCGAAGCAGCCTATGAAATGTAAAGGCAATTTCGCTGCGATTTTTGTCGCATAATTGAGACTGCGTGTTGAATTCACTTGTGTTTAACTATCGGGGAGTTTATGGCGATTCCTCGAGGAATTTTTTGCAAGTTTTTCGTACCATTTCAAATCCCAACTACAGTAGGTAGGTGATAAGAATTCCTGTTCAAAACTTCACCGAAATCAAAATTGTAAACGGGCCTTAAGAGGTGATGAGAATTTTCTTAAGAAATTATATAGCCGTTACATGACAAAAACTACAGCCCAGACGGAGCTTTGAAAATGTCAAACAGGGCCGAAATGTTACACTTTATCTACCTCCTAAAACTGAACCGGTGAAATATAGGAAATTGGAAAGCAATGATTTGTTTACAGCTTACCTGCTTTTGAACTCCTGACGACGCACAAATGTTTGTTTTAGTGATTGAGTAATCAGACAATCGATCGGTAGACTGTGGCGTGATTCGACAGTGGAGGAGTGGGAAGGAGGTGGCCTTGGCACACCACTCAGATGATGTCGAGATGGAAATATTTGGAAACGGTGTCGAGACTTTATTGATACTAAGCTTATCTTTAAACCTAATCCTGGACCTTTGGTTTAGTCTACGATGAATGAATGGATGGACGGATGGATGGATCGATGAAGGAATGAATGGATGAATGAATAGATGAGTGAATTCATGAATGCATGGTTGTATGGATGGATGAATGAATGAATGAATGAAGGAAGGAAAGAAGGAAGGAAGGAAGGAAGGAAGGAAGGAAGGAAGGAAGGAAGGAAGGAAGGAAGGAAGGAAGG
>JBAHVQ010000511.1:549860-591415 GCA_036872915.1 Nanipora kamurai
TTGCATAGTGTAGACTTCCTCATGTCAAAGTAAGGGGGGGTAACGCCAAATATGGCTACAATATGTTTTATAAACTTTTATAAACTTATATGGAAGATTATATTATGTGAAACGGATTTAGAGAGTGTAATTATTTTCAAGCTTTCCAAACGTTTACGTTTTTATTTCGATTTTGTAAAGGTTATTATTATTGGCCCCATGGCTTTTCGCGGCAGCGTGACAAAATTGGACTTTGACCTGCCTGGAAGGTTTCTGGGAGGTGTGCGAGAGGAATGAAGCGGTGTCATCAGTACGTATTTCAATCCCTCGGAAGTTTCGTTGCAAGTGTGATTGTTTGCCGACGTAAACCTTCAAGACTCATCGGATCCCAGTTTTAAGAAACTTTCTTATTTAAATGGCTGAAGCGAGATTAGCTGTCGCATTTCAGTTCGCTGTTACTGACGACGGCGAACTCAACATCCACTTTGACAAAGATGTTGTTCGCCATGTTTTTCGTGTTGTAGGAAAGTCGGTGAAACGGAAAGTCAAGGCTGCAAAACATACTCTTCTGAAATGGCACTTCCCGGCGACTCCGTTTGCTTGGGTACTGTTCTTTCTCGCTCTAGCAGCGGCCAGAATTGGAGAACATCAACCAACTCTTGGGGTACTTGGACGACTTGAAGAGGCTTTGCCAGGGTAGGTATTCGTCGCTGTCTCTTTTCTACTAAATGCCACTGTTGTCTGTTCATGAACTGTGTTAAAGATAATCACGATAAAACTATGCTTTGAAAGCCTCTTGAAATTCGGTGAAAGAAAAGTTTACGTTTGTACGTTGCAGTTGGAGCTTATCTTGTCGGAAATCAACAATTTCCTCTTGAATTCTTGTTTCCTCGTCGTTGGGACAACATTAATACGTAGAAAGACTTCGGAAATGTTTTCAGACAACTTTTAAAAGAATTTTGGACAAGATTACGCAATATTTTACATCTGGAGGTCTCAAATATAACTTTATTGAAAGGTTACAATAACTAAATAGATAGACAGACGAAATGACTTTGATTCACTGAATTGACTGGCCGCAGTCCAAGCAGTTTATTCTTGTCAGCAGTTTACATAGACGTCCAAGCTCGAAACGTTGCAGTCGGGTAGTTTTGGAATTTTGGGTTTAGGCCGTATGAAGACCAGTTTTTACTGAGGTTTTATAAGTACATATCGTGTATATATACTATGTACAATAGGATTGGCGTCCTGCTTCGATACGATAATATTAGCGGGTTTTCTAGGCAGAAAATAATTGCCGAAGAATGTTCAAGTTGTTCGACCTGTCAACGTTTTATTGACGCGTTTATATGGTATACCAATGATGACGTTTTTCTTCCCCAAAGAATTCGTGAGCTTGTGAGGGATAAACGACTAATAATTGAATTGCTAAACCAGTCCCTGCCAAACGGCTTTTTTTTCTCAAACTTTTCTGGCTATCAGTTTCGTTTTAAGGGTCGTTTTAAAGCGTTTATATCTGCGAATTCAAAGCGGAAACAAAGAATTTAGAAGTGGTTAAAATTCTTAGAATAAAATCTTATCAAATGCTGAGATGAATGGAAAAGGCAACGATATTACGGACCCCCCGTATTAGGAATGAGACAGGCGCCGTCAAATAGCTGGTTCTTTCCTTTTGATTTTTCTGTGGTCAATTTCCATTTGTTTTCAACGTTTATTAACATCCCTAATTTTTTCAAGTCAGAATCCTATCAAGTTCTCATATCATCATCTTCTTATTAAACTATAATACAGTACTTAGATACATGCTGTTGTCAGGAGATACTGTATCCACTTTAATTGGTAACTCCATTAGTAAATACCTCATAATTTTTTGACATGTGAGTAGCTTTGGGAATAGGGAATTCGGTAGGGTTGTATCTAAATGTATTAACTAGCATATACTGCATTTTAATTTTAAGCCGATGTTCATTTTTGACTGGTGAACACATTTAATTTGTCTCACTTGATTGTCAATGAAATGTTGAATGGCCATGCATAATTTTATACAGTCTGATCCTAGACTATTGAGCTCCAGAAAAGCAGGCTTTTTCCTGGAATAGACCATGGGGGTCATATAATTTTACACTTGCTAACAATAGAAGACTTTTCTTACCAAACAGAGAGACCATCAGAGAAGGAATGGCATGAGTACTGACCCTGTGTTGTCTACATGGCATTTTGATTCTTGTAAGATAATTATCCACTATGATGTAAAACATTTTATTCTCTCTTTGAAATTTTCATATTATTATGCAATAATGTTTTTATTATGCAATGACCCATGTTAACCTTTTTGAACTAGAGTATCACAGCAGGAGCATTGACAACAAAATTTGAGACTTCAGTTCTTGCTGTGGTTTAGTTTATATCTGGAATGTGCCCTTGTCATGGTAATGACTACCCAGATTGAACTATGACTCTATTCAAACAATCACTAGAGATAACAGACATGTTAATTTTTTTTTAATTTTATTGATCGAGGTACTAAGATACTTTGTAGGTAATATTTAAGAACCGAATAAGAAGTGCTTTATCAGATATAAAACACAAGACAATAGCCAAGTGTTCTAAAGCTGATAAAGCACAATCTACGAGTTTTTTAAATGAATTCTGAAATGAACCCCTTTGTATGCTAATTGACAAGGAAATTTTGACAATGTATGTTTTCTGAGCAGCAATAATTTGATGCAAATAGTGAGCAAGATCTATATCAGTTATGTAGATCTGTTATGGTTACAATTTTTCTTTTGTATTTTCCTCACGAATTATTGAGTTTTGGAAGTATAATTATAATCTTTTTTTAGCTGTAGAGGTGAAAATAAGTAATTGTTTCCAATATTGATAAATAGGATTTATTCCACTGATTTTCCCCCACTTTTCTGGCTGGATTAAAGGGTATGGGCAACAAAAAACTGAGTTCCATGTTTTTATCTTTTGAACTACCCAACTAGGTTACAGATGTATTCCAAGTCAACAAAAGAAATCTTAACCAAAACAACATCACTAATCTTGGCAAAAGAAATTCCATCTTTGGCCATCTTGCTTTAATACTTTACTTAATTAACTTGAAAGTGGGTGACATCACAAGCTGGGTGAACGTAATCAAACTCTTTTCTATTAGCTAAATTTCAACAGATTATCTTGTGATATGTTATCAACCCAAACAAAAGAGTAATCGTTTTTTCCACATTGGAATTTTTGATTTACATGTGGCAAAAATTGAATTTTTAAAACCTTTGCTTTACCCAGCTTGTGACATCATGAATATCAGCAGCTCATCCAAGATGGTGGATGTCAATTCAGTATACTAACCTTTTAAGAGCACCTGAAGGGGTTTTATCTCAATCTGTAGACCAAAGCTGGAAGTCACATTGTATTTTGAGCTCAAAAAACTTGCATTTTACAACTTCAGAGTTTAATAGCCCATGCCCTTTAACAACAAAAGTCTGACTGTTATGCATTATCTCAGTCCCCTAATATCATTTGACCACTTGTCTGTTATTGATTTATAATAAGTTCATTAGCACAAAATGGTTCAGATTACCACAGAGCTGCAAAACCTACCATTGGCTGAAACAACTTTTTGGCTTTCAGAAAAACATCTAAAAAGTTTATTTAAATATAAGAAATCTGGTTTAAAGGGGTATGGCAATATAAATTAAGTTTATCTAATTTGAATTAAATCTTCAAATGATGTAGAAATACATTTTACAATGTTACTTTATCTTTCTTTGTTTTTGGGATATTTCAATTTAATTTATATGTAGATGAGATGATTGTGTGATGTCACAACCAGGGTACACCTTGCAAAATCTGTTATATCTCCAAGTTTGTTTGATGAAATCACTTAAAACTCTGCATATAAAAACTGCTCATGACAGTGAACACAACTGCAAGTTGAGTAAATCTTAGAAATCAAGGAGGTATAACTGATGTGGAAATGCTGTACCCAAGTTGTGATGTCATTTAACCATCTCATTTGCATATCAAACAAATAGGAGTTTCTCAATGTCTTACTATACTGTTTGAAGACTTTTTCAAATAAGACAGATTTAATTCATATTCTCATGTTTCTTTCAACAAAAACATTGGCAAATCAACAATAATACCAGCTATTGCAGATAAAACAAAAAAAAAAATTGAACCAAAACCCCAGCAGCAATTATTTTCTTGGCTCTGACCTTTTTACTTGGTTTTTGCTTTTTGATTTATTTTAGAACAGCTTCACTGTGAGTTAATCATTCTGCTCTGCTTTAGATTAATTCGAGCCAGTCCATACATTGCTATATGCATTGGTGTGACTATACTTGCAACTTTATTATGGATGTTGTGGGGAATCATACTGCAACTTATACTGAGGGCTTTATTAACATACCGTGGCATCCTATTTGAAAGGTAAGACAATTTTGTACAAAATTTTGAGAAACCAAGAACTGATGATGACTTTTGGAATAAAGTCAAAAAATCATTGCTGGTTTTTCCCATGTCTTCTGTTCTGTGCTAAAACTTGAATTTTTGAACTGTCACTATTTTTTGATATTTGTTTTATCCTTTACTTGTCCATCTTTGCTTTGTAATTTTAACATCTCAATTGTTTATTACTGGTCAAAACATACCAGTACTCCAACGATGCATTCATTAAATGTCTGAAATTTTAAATGAATATTAATTAAATCTGGTGAACCGTGGGGCTGACACTATGGTACACCTGCTTCTTATTTTGCAGAAAATTATCTTTCAAGACTAAGATTTGGGTTGTAAGTATATACACAATGGACTTTTAGATTTCTAATTGAACTTTGTTGTTTCTTTCCTTATGATAAATACCTGTAGAGGGCTATAGGTTTTCAGACACATCAACACCTAAGCTGTTCTTGGAGACCTATAGGTAAAAATCAATAGGTTTGAATATTGATAGAAATTTATTTGGCTCTATAGACATTACTCCCTATAGGCAAAACTATCTTTAGGTTTCTATGGACAAATCCTTTATGTTTCTGCTACCGGTAATACATTTCTACACATAACTTTCTACAGAAACCTGTAAGTTTCTAAAACTTGTATACTTTAATTGCCAGTAGGTCTCTTTATAGACAGATCTAAAATTGCTATAGCTAGTTTCTTAAAACAAGGGTCTTCTTTTGGCTTCTTTACCCCAAATCCTGCTCCAAACTTTTTACAGCTCCCATAATCCCCATAACATTGACCAATAATCTGATATGATATAAAAAAGCTAACACACTAGTCTTGCACAATTCAAGAAAATTAATACAAAGTTTAATCTGAACCTTTACTTGTGTTAGTAAAGGGATGGGATCAGCTGAGCCTATGTGATGTGAGCACTTAGAGCAAGGTTGAGAATTTATTTGAAGTGGAATTTCTATCACATTTTTAATTCATCATAAAATAATGATAAGAAGTTGTAGCTAGCAAAAACCACTTGCAATGCAAAGCTTCCTCTTATATACATTAAACGTGTTATACCAAGTAATCGAAGAAATATAAGCCGTAGAAATATTAGAGGGGAAAAAATGGTGTTGAGTGGCTGAATGCTATTTCTTAGTGCTAAAAAAATTATATACCATATACACTGTAATTAATGTAATATACTGCAAACACATGTGTATTATATGCAATGTGATGTTATTTTACAATATTTGCATGTGCATATAAGGTTCTATATAAAACATGTATGAGGTTGTTCCATAAAACATTCATAAACAGTGCAAACACCTTCAAAAGAAACTCCATCTTATCGTAGATGCTCATTGCTATTCAGCTTGATTTTATTTTGAAGCAATATTTTTGAGATTTTTTAAACAATCTATTCTGTTTCTTAATACAATAATCATTATGGATAATAGCCAGTATCTGCATTTATACTTCTCTATGCTATTCTTGCTGTAGGGTGTGTTGAAACTCTTCTCTTATGGCCATCCTACACTGTACAGTTTTCAACAGTCACTTCCAAGACTTCCTGTACCATCCTTAGATGATACTCTTGACAAAGTAAAGTTACCTTTTTCTTAAAATGGAAGGTCAGACTTTCTTTATTTGTTGGATTACTGATTCACTAACCTGGGATTTGCAAAATCTCCCCCGCCCAAACATTTTCCATGCAAGAGCTCTAGTGTTTTAGTTATTCTTCTTCTGACTATAAATTCCCCTACCAAAACTGCTAAATGCTTTTTAAAATGCAATTTGAAATGCAAACTGCAATTTTCAAAGTTGGGCAAATGTTGGGCCAGCACACAGGCTAACATTCAACATGCAATTGTAAAATGTGCCCTTGTAATTACCAGAGGTGCCATTTGTCATGCATGTCCATACAATTGTCTCATATGCCAATGCAATGACTACAGTTTGATTTAAGTGAGTATTGGTACAATTTTTAAATTTTTTTTTTCACTTCCTCTGTCCCTGGAAGATTGATAAGTTAAATCTGTAATCCCACAAATAAAAAAAAAGTCTGACCTAGGACTAAAAAGACTGAGGCTTACAGTAATCCATAAAAAATTAATTCTGTTGAAAAATAAATCCCAAGATTTTCTTTTAATTCTCATTTAAAGCATCTTGAAAGCATAAGACCAATATTTTCTGAAGAAAAGTTTAAAAGAGTTCAGGATTTGACTGAAGAATTCAGGGTAAGACTTGTTATCTTCTCTTAACCCATTGTTGACTGAAGGTCTCCCTTGGAGGAGTAAAATGGTCTGGCATTAGACAGAGTAAAATAGTAAAAGGAGCCAGTTTTGGGCAACCTGGTAGACAAAGAGTTAATACTTCATTATATTTGATCAACCTACTTTCATGTAAGCTATGTAGTACATTACATGTACAGTGGTAGTAAGTCACACCTACTGTATTAGCTGAATAGAAAATATGGATTTGGGTTTTTTAGTTTGTCGTGAGAATGTCCATTGGTTTATTTTATTCCATATCTTTGTTATTTAAATTCTTAGAAAGGTGAAGGAAACAGACTTCAAAGATATCTTGTTCTAAAGTCTTGGTGGTCAAATAATTATGTGAGTATTAAATGTTTCTTACTAATTGAAAGAACTCTGACAGCTTGCATAGATGGCCAATAAAGTGATGAAAATGAAGTTAATAAACTCAGAAAGGTTTTCTGAGCCCCTCACAGGAATCGAACCCATAACCTTCTGGGCCAGATTGTATAAAACTCTTAGTCATGATTAAGTCAGCTATTGGGTGATTAAAACGTAGCTTAATTCTTATACTCTGATCCTGATTGGCTAAAACTAAACATTAATCATGATTAAAGTTAATCACCTTTTTATACAACCAGCCCCAGATCACCAGTGAGATGCTCCGACCATTGAGCTACATGAACTCAGGTGGTAGAGCAACGGTTGCTATTTTTACTGGTTTGTAGTTGACATGTGTACTGCAAACTGCAGTCTCGACAAGTCATGTAATCCACATTAGTTAACTATACTGGTAGATGACTTGGGAACGTTCGTCAAGCTCATCCGAAAACTGCACTGAATCGAATCCTGGTCACTGAAATGCGAAACATGCGTACAGAGTGATACCACTGTGTGACCAGCATGCCATATGAGTATCATGTATCGTGACGTTACACAGCAGCACTTGTTGTTTTATGCTTGAGTATCATTTATAATCTGTTTGAAAATGGTTCTTAAAAATGTCAAATTTGACATGAGAGTTGAACAAGCTCAAATTCGTCATAACCCATCACAAGTTGGCGGTCAAACGAGACGCGAGCTAAAACTTGCGATGGCTTAAGTTGTTACTCCGAGCGACGAACCATAACGGACAAGTAGAGAAAACTCTACTTGGGACATTTATGTCCCAATATCGAAGAAACTAGTATATGTTTCGAAATATCAACAGCCGAAGTAACATCAATTTCGCGACCAGCTCGCAACTTGACCTATAGCTCAGTTGGTATAGCATCAGACTAATAAACCAAAGGTCGCGGGTTCGAATCCCTGCCGGGCCAAGTGGAGTTTTCTCTACTTGTCCGGTATGGTTCGTCACTCAGAGTAAAACAACTTACATCATTATTCTCTACTCGAGTTCATTCTTCTACTCAAGCCATTGTGATGACTTGCGTTTTCGTTTGATTGGGGCTTAAGTTAGTTCGTGTATATAAAATAAATTTAACATTTTGAAGGCAATTTAATGGAGCACCATCAAAATAGAAATAGGGATATTGATTTTTCAGTTCTAGAATCCTGTTAGACCGACGCCCCATTTCCACTCAAGGAAAATGTTCCGCTGGAAAAAAATTGTGCCAATCAGATTTTTTCTCCTGCACGGAAAAAATTTGAAAGTTGACAATTTTCAACTTCGTCTGTTGTTCCTGGCGGAAAACTTTCCGGTCCAAGGAAAATTTTCTTGAATGGAAATGGGCCTTTAATAACAAAATAGTGCAGCTTTCTGACAATACTTTAAACTACCGTGCATCTGTAATGTCTTATAGGTCACTGACTGGTGGAATAACTTTGTATATCTTAAGTCAAGAGCACCCGTGATGATTAATAGCAATTTCTATGGGGTGGTAAGTTGAAATATTGTGTTTAAGTATGTGAGCAAGCAGATACATGTAATTAAAATAAGATAAATTACGTTAGCATTGACTACCAAGACTGTCGACTTTTGCCCAGATGCAAACCGCGGGCTATAGGCCCGAAGGATGTATCTGGATAAGAGCCTAGGTTCAAGAGGTTAAAACATCCTAAAAAAAGCACAATGAGGCCACGGATTTTGGGCTTTGATTCGTGTTTGTTCCACATTCCGTATTTCAGGGAAACTGTGATAGATTTGATATAAAAGTAGATTGGTGCATGGACAGTTTTCAAAGACTTGTAGCAAACCAAAAGGGTTTGGAAACTGCTGGAACTTAGATCCAGAAAAACTGACATTTCGAGCAAAGGCCCTTGGTCGGAGTGAAACATGGGCTTCCACTGCAACGAAAGGCCTTTGGTGGAAACATCAATTTTTTCCTGTAGATCCAAGTTCCGGCAGTTTCCCAACCCTTTTGGTTTTTTAGGTAATAAATTTGTCTTTTGATGAACATTCCTAGCAACAAACACTTGCCTTTCTTGTTTGGAAGAACTGCAGATAACTGGCACATCTGCTTGAAATAGGCAAAAGCCTGCCTCCTTTTTTATGTTGGGTTGTTATCTGTGTATCCTACTCGAGATACTTAATGCTGAACAGAAAGTTTGTTCGTGTGGGAGCTTGGTAAACATCAGACGACTAGAGGACGTTCGTGAAGCTCGTTCTCTCAGAAAAACGATACGATAATATTTTGATAATATCGTGACTTCCGCTTAGGCAGTACATATGACGAACTTGGACCCTAGCTCACCATCTGAGTCGTGGTAGGTCAATGGTTAGAGCGTCTTACCGGTCATCAGAAGGTTGCGGGTCGATTCCCATCTAGAGCTCGGAAATAGTTATTGTGAGAGAACGAGCTTGACGAACGTCCTGTAGTCGTCTACTTGAGATAGTTGTGACAGGTGGGGACCTATTTAACAATCAGACAACGACGGCGAGTTGTCTAATTGTTTTAGTATAAACCCTTTGCCAAAACAATGATGTGCTACTTTTGCAAACTCTGAAAAAATGCAGTTTTGCTTGTGCGAAATGCCGTCTTAATCAAGCACTCTTGAACGACAAGTAAAATCGATTTATTTTATAGTATATGAATTTTTTTCGCCCCTTACCATTAAAAATCTTTATTCCATATTTTGTTGCCTTTTTTTAATTTTTCTGGAACAGAATTTTCAACCAAATTGTCCAAAAACTCCTTTGAAACGTCTGCAAAACGCGAGCTAGTACCCATACTTTTTTAAGTTTGTTTTCATTTTCCCAACCATTGTCTATCACCAATAGACAATGGTTTAGTAGCCAATCAGAATGCAGGATTTATAATCGACGATGGTTGGGTTTACACTAAATAAACTTAATTAAGATTACGCTTACCGTCGTAGGAGGGTCCATTCTATCAACCTACAAATCAACAAACTTCCAAAGCTGCCAATATTATTCATGCTTCATTACTCTACCGTAAACTGTTGGACAAAGAAAAACTAAAACCAGTAAGTACTGTATCATAAGTATTGATTAGCTTGGCTTGCACGGATAGGAAAACAATTGCAATAAAAATTGAAATGTTGTTCAGTAGACGAATTTCGTTTTTATATCTTATGGACCAATAATTGAATTATGCACTATAATGAGAGGTTTTAAGTAATAGATAAAGCTTACAAGGCGAGCCGCAAGCCAGCCGTAGTAAATCAGATACAGCTAGGGTGCGAATAAATTATCTTACTTATCAAACGGACGCATCTAAATAACCTCGTTTCAAACTATTTTTCTGATTGGAGTGATTTTAGCTTAATAAATTGAGGAAAAGGTTTATGTAAATCAGGACGATGCTGTATCCGATTTACAGCTGTTGATTAAACATTCATTTCTTTGAATTTTCTTCATGAATTATTAATGAGTTTGATAAGTCGCCTTGTCAGATGCCACAATGACAGGCTATAGTTTTACTTCTTGGGCCTCCTGGCCATTAAGTGATACGGAAGTATATATAACGATGGTTTGCAATATTGTTTTATGTATATAAGAGTGATAAGGCATTTTGAGTAGAACTGAATTTAGAACCTGGCTGATATCCCTGATTACGATTAATAAGTTTGGAGTTCTTTTTTTGTGGGCCATTGGGCCCCTGCATTAGATGTGCGCACCAGATAGTAGTTGCCAAAACCATGTCGAGCCTGCAAACATCACAAACGCAGCGGTAACACGTTCGTCTTAAAGCACTTCGTCGAACAGTCGGAAAGCTGAAATATATGATAGAATTATTGAACGTGCTGTAGCTGTACAGTGATGATGGTCTTTTATTCAGCTTTTATTGCGTTAATTGTTGTGATCTGGCCCGTGCTGGCAGTCAAAATTTTTGCTTCTAAGCACTGGGAAGGGAATTCAATCAAAACCAGGGAAAATCTCGATGTTGGCCAACAATATTCTTGTTCGCAACTTCTGAAGAAATATGATCTACACAGAGGAGGAAGAAACCGATGCATTAATAATAAGGTTTTCTGCTTGAACGCTATTGCAAATGATTAAAACTAACTTCCAAAATCCTTCGTCTGAAACCGAACAGCATACGTTGTTGTCGTCGATATTTCGAACATTTGAATGAAGTCGTTTGCCTTTTCGAACGTCTTCACATATCCACTGTGACTGTCGATAACAAATTTGAGTTTCCTAACACAGAATGGAGAGTTTTCCATGTGTTCTTCTTCACGTGCGCGTAGAAAGTAATGTTTTTATATTTTTAAATAATTCCGGGTAGATTTTATTTTCGGAGAAATTTGCAACTGTTTATGACTTTTCCAGGCAATAATTTCGCGGCTGGTTAGTGGTGTTAGCGGGCTCGACGTGGATTTGGCGACTATTATCTGGTGCGCACGTGTATTAGATGTATGAGGTTGCCCCAGTCCCATTTTCGGTGGACTTGGGCCTCCGACCACTGTCAATTCCGACCCTGTTGTTTGATAGACATTTAAGTGAAAATCGGAGAGAGAAAAGAATTAAAGAAATATTTTTCATATATATCCTTAAGGGTTTAATACCCATTGAGACTTGGCCATTGCGCACTTAAAATCCATCGCTATCGTTGATTTAAATTTAAATGAGTCAAACCTCGGCCAAATTAAGGATTATAATGCACTTTTGTTTTTTTTATGTTCACAGCTGATGGCGAGTGGTTTGGTTCCCCTTTGTTCCACACAGTACAGACACAACTTTAATACAACCAGAATCCCTGGCAAAGAACACGGTAAGCTGTGAAATTTATTTTCGCCGCCAAGTTTTGTGCAACAGAAAAGTTTGATGTTTGAATGCATTTTAAGTTAATGCCTTCCTCTTTTAACTCCTTAATAGTTTCTTAACCCCATGACTCTAAATCGGGTAAACTGATCGACGTTTCTTTGACAGATTTACCGAGCATCTTCTTTCGGTAAGAAACGACGATATAGATGATCTTGTCGCCCGGCATTTTAAAAGCACTTACCATTCTATTTCGTACATGAAAGTTTATGCCACTTCGTTTATCTCCGATGGCCATTATAGCCACAAGAGACTGGAAAAGCGTCTTATCCTCTATCAAGACGGAAACCTTACTCGTATTAAAAATATGATGGCAGAGACAATGAATTTAAATAACGGCGCACCAGACATAGATTATGAAAAAGTGTTAAGCGACGAAAGCGTTCTACAAAATATCTTAACTATTGATGAAATTACTCGATAAAGCATTATTTTATTTAGCGACGAAACATCGGTGTAGTAAAATTTTCAAACTATAATCTATGTCCTTGTTGAGCCTTAATTTAAATTCATTGTCTGAGCCATCATATTTTTGACATGCGTTGTTTGTATCAATTGATGTTTTGGGTCCCAGAAGTTGTATTTTATAGCCATGGCTGCGCTACATAAACTTTGTATCCATATCTTTCACCTAGACGAGTTGGTACGCCGAAAATTTTCAAATCACGTGGTTGTCTTACACAAAGGAAGATACTTTAAACTGACTGTGTATCATAGAGGAGCGTTCTTGAAGCCGAAAGATCTTGAAAGGTATTGGCAGCCTTTATTATCACATCCATTATGGGCATTTTCACATTTACATTTTGGGTTAGTGCTTTGAAACCGCTAAGCTCTTTCCTTCCCAGATCGGTGTTTTAATATTTTCTCCTGTCTAACGCCAGACTTGACCAGTCCAGAAACTTTGCGGAGAGTTAGCCCCAACCTGATGTACTAGGTACTCAGGGATACTTTGGGTGGAAAGCTCTTCAAAATGGCGTCAACGCTGGCTTTGTATTTTGAGTAAAGTAGACTGTTTACCGTATTCAAAATGTCTAAGAAAGTTGACTTGTGCGTTCTTTATTGTGATAAAATATGTTATGGCTTTACACGTGAAACTAACTAGTTGATAAGTTCCGGTTTCTGCCACTGGTTTCTGCCAGTGAACATAACAGACGTCTTCTTTATCGCATGGAAGCCTTTGGTCCTGATATGGGTTTGTGTTCACATGGTAACGGATGAAAAACTATAAAAACGAAGAAGTGTACCAAAGAATGGTACGGTACGATTGGGTACCGTAACGTTCCCATGTGAGCAAGTAAAAAATTCAGAGCTGGTGCAGAATATGTACTCAATATGTACTGGTCTTGTGTGAACGTCAGGCAAGTTGAGATTTAGGAGCAATATAGATAGTTTTAAGAAAAACGATGTCCAACTGTGACGAAATCGCAATCATACCCTTTCCATGTGAACAAGTGATTTTTTTTTCCGTAACGAATTCGGTACAAAAATGAAACGGGGATCTTAGTCTACCTTGAGGAGTTGGTGTCGGTGTACTGAATCCTGGTTTGAGGATAAAACATGAGATAGCACAAAAAGTAATTTCAGCTTTGATGTGTTTGCACACTACGATTAATTTGGCCGATTTCTTGTTTAGGTACATGGTAATTAATAAAATGCAGGCAAATTTGAGCCCACGGAGCATTCTGTTGACTGCTTTTCAACTTAACACACATCTAAGCCAGAAATCGGCCAGATTAATTGCCATGTATAAACCTCGCCTTAGTGCGTACATGGACTACTTTTGGACTCAGATCAATCCAAGATCAATCTAACGACGCTGACGAGCGATTACACTAACGTGTTAAGCGATTTCGACCGTGGTTCTGTGAGTGCTTGACGGCGTCCGTATTGGATCGTTTCGTTGTGAAGTTGTCCCTTTAAAGTCAACAATGTTTTGTCTTTTTAACCAAGGCAACTGGACAAGATTGTTGAAGATCATTCCTCGCCTTCACCTGGTGAAGAATCTCTAGCTGCTCTTACAGGCACTGACAGGTAAAAGTTAGATTTTTTCAAAAGTATCTCCCAGAAAACTCGTTAATAATTTTCCAAGGGAAAAAATTCAAAAGGAACTAATGTTTAACCAGTTTCTGTTTACGTTAATACTGAACTGAGGTAAAGGTAAATGGTATCTTTATTTATACTGGGTAACCCTATCAGCTAACTAAGATGTTCTCCTTAGAGGTCCTGTGAGGGCCACTCGTCGTGGATCTAACGTTGCTACAGCAGGAAACCGGCATACCAGGAGGTTCATAGTACATACATAGTAGGTTCAAACTGGACAACAATCTTCTCACTTGTGACCAAGGTAACCTTAAATAGAAAACTACTGGGAACCAGCGATCGAGCTCTAGTCACAGAGATGAGAGCCCCGTGCACTACATATCCTGCGTGTACCACTATGCCACCATGTTGATAAATAAAAGATCAGTTCTATTACACATTTATCGACACTGCCACTGTTGGCTTCTGCTCACGTTTTTGTGAAAACCAATTATTTTACCTATTCTGTCCTTTCAAGACTTCTTACAGTCTTTTAATGATGGATAAAAAAATTATATTGGGGAAAAAAGCACCATCCGTGAGACAAGAATGCCTGTAGCTTAAGCTCACCATGAATGCACAATATCAATAACTGCACTCTTGAACATTTTTCACTTTTCAACCGAATTCCTCAGCCAATTACAACACTCATGTATTGTTTTACCAACAGGAAAGTGTGGGCAGAAACTAGGGAAGAGTTTTTTGCAAGTGGAGCGAACCATCATTCCTTACATGTAATTGAATCCGTAAGTCCTTTTGTTCCACTTACATGACTACTACAATTTATTGGCAACTTTGCACACACCAAAATAACTTGCTAATCATTTAAACATACGGCATCACCTGCTTAACGTCTCACCTTAACATTACTACTGCGCTTGGTGCATATTATTTATATATTTATATATGTTATTATTTGTTTATTTATATATGTTATTATTTGTATGTTTATAGATGTTATTATTTGTATATTTATATATGTTATTATTTGTATATTTATATATGTTATTATTTGTATATTTATAGATGTTATTATTTATATATTTATATATGTTATTATTTGTATATTTATATATGTTATTATTTGTATATTTATATATGTTATTATTTATATATGTCATTATTTGTATATTTATATATGTCATTATTTATATATTTATATATGTCATTATTTGTATATTTAGATATGTCATTATTTGTATATTTAGATATGTCATTATTTTTATATTTAGATATGTCATTATTTGTATATTTAGATATGTCATTATTTGTATATTTAGATATGTCATTATTTGTATATTTAGATATGTCACTATTTGTATATTTAGATATGTCATTATTTATATATTTGTATATGTCATTATTTATATATTTATATATGTTATTATTTGTATATTTATATGTTATTATTTGTATATTTTTATATGTTATTTGTATATTTTTATATGTTACTATTTATACATCAGACGACCAGCGAACGTTCATCAAGCTCATGATCTCAGAAAAACGATTTCTCAGCCCTAGACGGTAATCGATCCCGCAACCTTCTGATGAACGGTGATACCCTGTAACCATTGAGCTACAAGACTCAGATGGTGAGCTATTCCCGTCCAAGACCCGGAAATCGTTTTTCTGATATCATGAGCTTGACGGACGGCCTCTGGTCGTGTGATGTTCCCCAAGCTCCCACATGGGCAAACCTTCATGTTCAGCTCTCCAAATATATTTATATATTTATATATTTACTAATTACTGTCCTTGGTAGGATTTTTTTTTCATGTGGGAGCTTCTCTCCGACAGCAGTTTTCGTAACTGAAGAGGTCATCGTGTTCTAACAATTCTAATAATAATATCCCAGATTATTATATAATTTTTCTCTTTTTGGTTCATGTTATGTCATGCTCTGTCCAGTTTTTAGTTTGCTCCAGCTTCTGATGTCAGTTTCTTTCTTTCTCTTATAGGCTGCATTCTTTATGGTATTGGCTGATCAGGAGGCTGATTTTGATAAGGTACAGTTCAAGATACAATAGGGCTTGCAGGAAAAGATCTTGTGACAGTTGAATATAGATAAATAGTAACAGATGAGAGGCAGTCACGTCAGATGAGAGATGTAAGATACGTGTTGCTACTTACAGTAGCAAGTTACGTTTGTGACCGGATTATCAAAGGTTGTTGGTTGGATGGTCTTGTAGTTCTAGTAGTTTGATGTAGTGTGGGAGTAGAGAGTTCGTGGTTGTGTGTTAGATGGCTAAGTGATTCAGTTGGTTAAGTTCTGGAAAGACCTACCTTGGTTGTTGGTTGGGTGACCGTGGGCTTAATTACAAGAGGTTGTGTGGTTGACGGCGTTATGGTTCAGCTAGCAGAACGCTTGACTCTAGACTGTAGACGATTGCTTGTAGGATTCCAAAGTTGCTCATTTGGTTGAATGATTTACTAACGTAGTTAGAGGTGCCATCTTGAATGCGTGAAAGTGCTCCTTGAAAGTATGCTATGCATCTCTGAAGTATATACTTCGTAGTTCGTAATTCTCGTGCGTATAATTGGTGGCGCAAATAATTCCCTTCTGTAGGATGATCCAAGAAAGTACAATATGTTCGCTAAACATTCGTTGCATGGAAACGGTGCCGATATTTGGTTTGACAAGTCATTTACTGTTTTAATATTCAAGAATGGCAGGGTAAGAATAACGGGTTTAAATCGGTATTGAAAATTTTGTCGCAATGTGAAGAAGCATTTGCCTCCTCTCACCCTCACCCTATCATCATTATTAATTTGTCGTCGTCATCACCACCACCATCACCATCATCGTCTCGCCGTCACCATGGTCGTCTCACCATCACCATCATCGTCTGACCGTCACCATCATCATCTCACAATCACCAACGTCGTCTCACCATCACCATCATCGTCTCACAATCACCATCATCATCTCGCCATCACGATCATCATCTCGTCATCACGATCATCGTCTCACCATCACGATCATCGTCTCACCATCACCGTCATCGTCTCACAATCACCATCATCGTCTCACCATCACCATCGTCGTCTCACCATTACCATTATCGTCTCACCATCACAATCATCGTCATCACCGTCACAATCACAAACATAATCATTTCCATGTTCGTTTTAAGTAAACAATGTCATGTCAAAGAGAACTGTTAGAATTTGCACTGTGACGTATGTAATATTTTGAATACTTGTATTTTTAGGTTGGTATCAACTGCGAGCATTCATGGTAAAGTAAAACATGATAATATTAAAGTTTTATGCGTCACTTAACTCATTCCTGTCCGGAAAGGACATTCAACATTTTAATGTTATAGACGGTTACTAAGATCCACATTTTTCGACATTTGTATCTTTACAATAATCATAAGTTCTGGAAGAAGTATATCTAACTGTGGACAAAATCTCTAAAACTCAGGGTATCTTAAAATTTTTTTCAATTATCTAACTATAGCGACAGAACTTTGGCATATTTAGTCAGTTTTCACAATTAAGACGCATTAACTTCGGTTTCCTTCAGTGCATTTATCTGATGATTGGTATCAGGATAGATATTTAACTGAACTTAACATAATGAAAAGTAACTTTCCGTAGCGTAATGCA
This sequence comes from Nanipora kamurai, assembly GCA_036872915.1. Taxonomy (NCBI): domain Eukaryota; kingdom Metazoa; phylum Cnidaria; class Anthozoa; order Scleralcyonacea; family Helioporidae; genus Nanipora; species Nanipora kamurai. Next base: position 567,462 of record JBAHVQ010000511.1, read on the forward strand.
ACCGTACGTAACTTCAGTAATGCCACGTAACGTAACATAACAAAACGCAGCGTAACGAAACGTATCCTAATTCAACACTACGTTACGTAGCGTAATCCAACCGTACGTAACTTCAGTAATCCCACGTAACGTAACATAACAAAACGCAGCGTAACGAAACGTATCCTAATTCAACACTACGTTACGTAGCGTAATGCAACCGTACGTAACTTCAGTAATCCCACGTAACGTAACATAACAAAACGCAGCGTAACGAAGCGTATCCTTATTCAACACTACGTTACGTAGCGTAATGCAACATAAGGAAACGTAATGTAAAGAAACTTAGCGTAACACAACGTAACTCAACATACTGCGTAACGTAACGTAGCATAACGAAACGTGACATAATGTAAGAATTTTAGTGTAACGTACTGTGTCATTATCTATATTGGCCGACGTTGTGCGGCATGTGGTAGCTTGGTGTATATAGATCGAAATTGCGCATGCTCCACAAGCTTGTTAACTCAGAAAAGTCATCTACGCCCCTGACGGGAATAGTCATAATCGGGGCTCACATTACTTTTCTGAGTTAACAGGTTTGACGAGCATACGCAATTTCGATGGACCTTGAATTTTGAGGGGCGCGAGAGCGATCGTGCTCTTCAGCTCCCCTTATTTTGATCTTGAGAGAGCGGTTTATAGCGCACCTTAGCTGGTGAATTTGAAAAACTTTACAACCAATATTTCCAGTCGATCAACGTTTGGATAGAACTACTGTAACTAAACATTTAACGACCAAAAAATTGAATTTGAAAACTAGCGCTACTGATGTTTTTGTTGATTATCGCGCAATAATCGGGTTTGGCTCTTTTTGGATTCTTTGGTCATTGGTTAAGTTAACTTTACATAACTCTTAAAGATACAGTTGCTGGTATGTGGTATAGTTCTAATCATAGTGATAAGCTCACATATTTCGATTATATTTATTGAGCAAGTTTAAATTTGGTCAAAGACAACTGAGTCGACCACGTTTCACTCCAGGTTAATTAATTACTGTCATATGACACTGACACATTGATGCTGTGGTTTTCAGGAGCCGGTCTATTTATCACTCTCTACCACTCTCCTTAGCAAAACCAGAGGGGTGATTTTCTACTCTCCTGCTCTGTGCAAAATTCAAAGTCTGATTACGTAGCTCCGACAACGCAACATTCTTTCCATTCAAACTTTCAAAAGATTAATAACAGAACTTATCCATTATTTCGGTCTACACTCGAAGTCATGCTTTTCAGAACATTAACATTTGTCAAACTTCTGTCTTGTAAATTAATGTGTATGCTAATTTTTTTTACTGTTTCTTACGGGATTTTTTTTTTCTTTGGGGTCTTTTTTTATTAATCGCTATTTTTATTTCTATACAGGGCTGATGCACCAATCATGTCTCAATTCTACGAATGGATATCACATTGTGAGAGCCGTACTCTAGGGTAAGTATCTTTTCCAGCACGTCGGAAACCTGAAATTAGGGACCTTAAGATCTACGACGTCATCTTGCAACGAGGACGTCCTCTAAACAAAAGAATTTTTCAAACAAATAGAATAAATAATTTTAAATCTCCAGAGTATTCTCAACACCGTCGTCGTTCTGTGTACAACGTCAATCAGACCATTTTCACGTCTCCGGGACGACGTCAGCTCGCGAAGGGAACTTAAAGCTGTTGCTTGAGATTGGATTTAATCCGCGACTACAGTCGTTTTAGGAGAACTGGAGCGTTTTAGAAGTCATCAAACAAGCCACAAGTATCAATCACGGTGGTCAATTAAACGTGTTTTCTTTAAATGATGAAATTTTAAACGACGTCGTCGTTGAAGTTGACGTCCTAGATCTTACGGTCCCTAATATCTTCACAAAAGCCTTTCGCTGAGCTGTCTATCGAAATTGAAATGACCGACCCGAAGGCAGTTGAACCGACACTTTATGTTAAAGCGAGACTCGAAGGTGAAATTTTACCATAACCCTTTACGATCGTTAATTGTGGTGAGTAACGGTTACCAACCCAGGGTATATGACTTATCTTTATAGAAGTCTGAACTACTTTCCCATGTATTTCAACTTAAGTATTTTGCTGTGAGCATCAATTTCTGCAATACCGCGTATTATTTGTTGAACGTTCAGATACGATGAAAACGGCCGTTGTAATGGAGAAGCAGAATTTTCTCTGAATCCCCCAGAAAGGTTGCTTTGGGACATACCAGAGAAGGTGGGTTGATCTTGAGTTTTGTTCACGAGTTTTTTAGGAATTACGAGTTTTTTCTGGTAGTGCTCTACCTTGTCCTATTCCTATTTACCCTCTATAGTCTACCTGCTACCCTACCCTAGCCCTCGTCGGCACAGTTTATTTCACACCCTGATGCTTGCATACTTTCACGATTTAGTGTGTAGAGATAATCGAACTAGCCAAAGAGAAGAATCTTGCTTTGATCAGTGATCTGGATCTATATATCCTCGTTCACGACGAATTTGGTATGTTTTAGTTATTTTTCGGTAATGACCTATTTTATGATCCGCAGTACTCTCTACGTACGTATGTCGGTCTATGTGTTTGCTTGCACGGGGTCATGTGTACGTGATCTTTTCCTTTTCTTGGCTTCTTTACGGGATCCTTTTATTCCTTTATTTCTTCCCATATTCGTCTCGTCATTCCTTCGCTTCTCTTTCGCTTTCTTCCAGCGTGCATTCCTTACACCTTCGTCGCTCCACATCTCCATGTCTCCCATGTCCCCGCCGTTTCGTCTTCTATTATATCATTCCATTCTCCTCCCTCTCTTCCTCCTCCTTTTCTCCCTTCTACTCTACAATCAGTTCTCTTTTCCTCCTTCCCTCCCTCCCTTTCCTCCTACCCTTCCTCCTCTCTCCCTCATTTCTTCCATCCCTGTCCTCACTCCCCCCGTTCGTGCCCTCTCTCCCTAACTCCCTCCCTTCCTCCCTACTCGCCTTTCCTCTGTCCTTCCAATCCTATCTCCCACCCAACCTCCCTTCTTCCCATCCACCCAACCTCCCTCCCTCCTTCCCACCCCCTTCTTACCCTTCCTTTCTCACTACCATCCTTTTCCTACATTGTCATTCCTTCCTTGCAAACTTCTCAGCTTCCAAAATTTCAAATTTCCTTTACGACACTTATTTCAAGCTCTTATATTTACCCTCCATTTTTCCTTCAGGCAAAGCAGCCATAAAGAAGTGCAAAGTTAGGTTAGTGTTTCCAAAACGACTACACTCTATCCTAGAAGAACAACGTAGTGATAAAGAAAAGTGAAAATAAAGTTATTACTCCCCAGAAGTTCGAAGTAATTAAGATGTTATTTGAGAACCCTAATCAGGGTTAATATAAGAGAAAGTTTCCTGATTAACTTACTCGGCTGAAGTTATTTCGAAAAACTGAGTTGACTTGAGCGGGATTCGAACTCGAGTCAAGTGGGACAAATATGCTCGTTTAATGCATTTTAAAGTAGATTACAGATCTTCACCACAACTTAACACTGTAATCCATAAGGATTTACAATGTTTCGATTCTGTTTTGCTTTTCTTTTTCTCTGCGAGAGTCAACTCTATTTCTTGAGTTAGCTCTTGCACTGTAGGTTAATCATGAAACTTTGCCTATCATGTTATTTATTCTAAGCGCGTTCCACAGGTTTACCTATTTGCATTTTTTTTTAGCCCTGACTCGTTCGTTCAAATCGCCTACCAACTGGCAAACTACAAGGTAAGCATTAATTTAGAGAAAGATTGCAAGTTCTAATTTACAGCACCTCACTGAATTCTTTGGATGATTACCTCACTTTGGTGACGTATTATTGAAATAAGCCAAAGGGAGCAGGAAACTGCCGATAATTAAAATTAAAAATACAGGCGTTTCAAGGGAAGATCTAAAGACCCAAGGTGTCTTTGTTTGTACTGGATAACGCTATCAGCTAACTAACCTGTGCTCTCAGACGACCAGTGAAAAACATTCCTTATGGGTCCAGTGTTACCACAGGAAGAAACCAGAACACCCGGAGAAGAGCTGTAGTGCTTGGTTGAGTCAAATTGGACAACACTCTTCCCATAAAAAAAAAATTGAAGAGGCACGGTCAGGCCTATACATAATTGGAAAAAAAGCACAACGTTCTCTATTTTGAGCTTTCGACTGTCAGGCTACAGTCTTCAACGGGAGAAGGTGAAGATTGTAGCATGACAGTCGAAAGCTCGAAATAAATTCAGTTGCTGTTCAAAGAACGTTGTTCTGGTTTTTTTCAATTCTTCTCATGTGTAACCAAGGTAATTTTGATCAGACGGAAGCATTGAACCGGAAACGAACCGTCGTGCAAGAGGTGAGATACCTTCGTTGGAGTGATACGTTTCACTCTGACGAAGTGCCGTCAGTCGAAACGTCAGGACAAGTTTCGTCAGTGTAGATTCCAAGTTTCGATACTTTGCAACCCTTTTTGCACATCGTTCCCCACTGCCTACGCAGCACTGCACTGTATAACTTGGTATTCCTCAACCTTGTCGTCTTGTTTCTTTTTCGTTTGTGTGCAGGATGTTGGAAACTTTTCCTTAACGTATGAATCGGCCATGACTCGGCTATACAGGTCAGCAAATTAATTTCCTACCCGAGCTCATTATGATTTAAGAAACATTTCCGAATCGCTAACCATTTTACCTCGTGTTCGTAACCGTGTAAGCCGGTGACCAATCTCGTTCGCTAAGCGCGGAAACGCGAAGTAAAGCGCATACTGAAGGAATATTAGGCATTTACAAGCAATCACACGAAACGGAGATTTTCAAGTGTCAGAATCATACAGTTTATAATGGCAGGACGGGTTATAATTGCTGTGGGCCAATATTGTAAAGCATGTGGTAGCGTGGTGTGAGTAGGTCATAATGCGCGTGCTCTTCACGTTTGTAAGCTCAGAAAAGTTTTCTGAGCCCCTGACGGGAATCGAACCTGTAACCTTCTGATAAGTCTTAGACTCATAAATGTGCTTGAATCATCTTCAGCTCACGTCACACGAATGAATCATCTTCAACTCACATCACACGAATTACTGTCCATTAATAGACCTCTTTCATAATGGCCATAATTTTTAATATTCGTTTACTTGCATCTACAATAGCCTTTCTAACCTCATTAGGAAGCAAACACTCTTTTGAAATGCAGAAATACAAACGAGGCGAGAGTGGCTTACCAAGATACACGTAAAAGAATAGTTAATTTGGTATCCTTTATGAAAGAGGTCTCAAATTGTCTATCTTTTTATGACAGAGATGGAAGAACAGAAACTGTACGTTCTTGCACGTCAGACTCCTGTGCGTTCGTCCAAGCAATGATGGATCCAACCAATTCGGTAAAAACCATGGTCGTTGGGTTTAACTTCGGGAGTCTTTTAAATGTTTCAGTAATTATACGTTTTAATTTGATACAGAAAGAGGAAAGAAAGCGTTTATTCATAAAAGCTACCAACGTACATTCGACGAACATACGGAAAGCTATGGCCGCTGAAGGTCTGTTGTTTAACTCTATTTTGCCCAGTCCCACTAACACCCGTCACCAGTGCACGATGGAAACTTTTGTTATTTTCACCAACTTCCTCTTCGAATTTTAGCATTCAAATTAAGTTTTTTTTATGAAATGTGCATCAAACGTTAAGTCGGAAAGTGGTTTTTCGCGCGCGTAATATCTCGCGGTTCGTTGGCAACGAACCGTGATATGAAATGATGCAAAAGTTTTTGACTTGTTTTCAATCTACTCAGACCATAACGAGTTAATCTTCATGTCGTTATCCTCCTTCTGTCTTCGATTTTTTGCTCCACATTATCGTCCTGTTTCGTATTCATCTCCTCCTCCTTTTCCTCACGCTTCTCCTGGCCTTTGTTGGTCTTCGTCTTTGTTCTTGTCTCCTGATCCCTTTCCTTGTCTAACGTCTGCTTTACTTCATTCTATTCGTTTTCCTTGCTGTGTTGTTCTTCTTCTGCTGCCCCTTCACCTCCTTGTTGGTCTATTCCTCTCCTCCTCCTTCCCCTTCCTCGTCTTCGAGACTTCTTCATCTTTTCTTTCTCCTCTTGCACCGTCTACTTGTTCTCTTTCCCCTCTGTGTACTTCTCTCTTCTTGTCCTTCTCTTTTTCTTCCCCATTCTCCTTCTCCATCTTTAATGTTCTCCTCATCGTTTTCCTTCACCTTCTTCATCTTCCACTCATATTTCTTTCTCCTTTTTTCCCCCTCTTGATTTCGTAAATTGAACAAATTTACATAGTTTTCCACAAGTATGGACCATTCTTTATTTAATTATGATAAAAAGTTTACTGAAACACTGCACAATGTTCTTATTCTTATTTCAGGCATTGATCGTCATCTTTTCTGCCTTTACGTTGTTTCCAAATACCTTGAGATAGACTCCCCATTCTTAAACGAGGTAATTAAGGCCCGCGTGTGTTTGATCATCGTCACTTACTTTAAAATCATTAATAAAATAAAGATTTTGTCGTGGTGACAAATTTGAATATAGCTGATTGAAACGCAGTTGCGTTTCAATCAGCTATATTCAAAATCATTAATATTTTAAGAACGATGCTTGACTGGGAAATTTGGGTTATACGTTCGCGCTACCCTTGGATTTGAAGTCAGCTGTGGTTTCAAGTTAAAGATAGGGGTTAATTTTGCCAACATTGATCAGCTAACTGTCATAAAGGCCTTTAAGGTACCGTACGTTTACACACTGCTATTAATCAGGCCGATTTCTGGTTTAGGTGTATGGTAATTACTAAAAAACAGGCAAATTCGAGAACACAGAGCATTCTGCTGACGACTTCTCGCTTTAACATGCATCTAAGGCAGAAATCGGCTTGATTAATCGTAGTGTGTAAACCCAGCCTTACACTGGCGATTTTTGTTGCGATTTTTTTCATCCTAGTGTATGTGATCGAATGGACTCACTCGAGAAATGGTACTGAACCGTAAAGCTTTACACAAATCCCCAATAACCCTTGCGAAAGAATCCATTCGATCGCATGCATCAGGATGAGAAACATGCTGCGAAAATCACTAGCATAAACGGGCTTTTACACGTCGAATATTGTAAAAGACTTATCGTAAAATCTGTTTTCACTACAAATACCAGAAAATACTATGTAAAAGTTACCTCCTTGTACTTAGAAAAACATTTGACCGATAGAGAGGAGAGTTTAATACCAAGAAATGGTGTTCCCGGACTTATTTATAATTTTCTTTCTATTACATCTTTAGATTCTCAGTGAACCTTGGAAATTGTCCACAAGTCAGGTTTGGTTAATTTTTGTTGATATTTACTTAAAGGGCCTATGACTTGAAAAATCAGTTCAGGAGAAACCATCCCAGATGGAAGAGCTTTTGAAATTATGAAGATTGGCTATTACAGCTTTCCTTTATCTCACTTCGTTCTTGAGATATTAAGATTCGTGTGATATATAACTAGACATTCTACGTCACACTGTATAAGTACTTGTTGGAAAATCACGTATATCTTTAAAGTTATCATTAGAAATCACTCAGAACTTTTCGTGAGCACATATGGATCCCATGGCACTAATCAGGGAAAGTTTTAAGAGACTTGAATTAATAATGTCAAAGATACACGTGTTTCCCTATGAAGTCATTATACAGTGTAACGCAGAAAGTTGAGCCATTTCCATATTAAACAAATCTTAATATCTCAAGAACGAGGTGAGATAAGGGAGAACTGTGAAAGCCAACCTTCGTAATTTCAAAAATTCTTCATCTGAGATGGTTTTTTGTAAACTCATTTTTTCAAGTCAGATGCCCTTTAATTAAAAGTTGATTGATAATTGTGCCATTTTAATATTTAATTGAGGTCGTGTGCAGCTTGATTTTTCCCGAATATTCTGCTTCTCTAAAAATTGCCCGAATCATCTTTTTCTGAAGTGCCAGCATAGTTGCTTCTTGGCAACTAGTCGATACTTTCACGATGTATTGTGTTAATATTGTTTTCTTACTTATTAGACGGCTGGTGTTCAATTAGGTCTATACAACTTTGACAAAGAACCAGATAAAATACCTGGGGGTGGAGGTTTTGGACCAGTAAGTCAGACGATCATATTTTTAATCATTTTTATGGTATTTAAAAAACGTTGCAAGCACAGTTCCCCTTAATGTTTTCTTTTATGTCGTTCAGGTTGCGGATGATGGCTACGGGTTGAGCTACCTCGTCAATGATCATACGTTGATCGTGCACATCACTTGCAAGAAATCTTCTCCGTTGACGGTAAACGTTTTAAACTCACTTTATAACACGTTAGGAGAGAACTTTCTACATATTTTTGCAGAACACAGAGCTGTTGCGGTCACTCTCGCAGACTCTCCGAGTCAGGGCGCCTAAAATCGCTCGGTCGGCCTACCCGTCGTGCAACTAAAAATGTGAATTTCGTAGCTGTAAAAATACAGTATTTACACAGGGTATTTTTTTCATATACACGAACACACCTAATGAATCGAAGTACTAATTTCCCACTTTAATAGTTGGGTTTTTAATTATAATAGTTATAAAAAAGTTCATGGACTGCTCGAGCAACTAAAATTTTTCTCGGGCAACCAGATTTTTACTGGTGGCTTCATGTTGGGGTCCTAAGATGACTGTCGTGTACTACAAATGTTAAAGAGATGTTTATTTATATCCTTGAGCTGGTTATGAAAAATAACCATAATTAGGTCAATTAAACTTTACGATAATCCTCATGAGAACATGTCGCGGAGTCACCGAATTATTATTGAGTAATAACTGTAACATGGATAACTGTGAGATCTTCCCATAATGCTCAAGTAGAATTACTTAATTATTTATACAGTGAAGTTGATATCAAATGTGATGATTGATAATGTTAATTATGCCGAAGAGCTAATTGCCAAACAATCATGAACACAATAAAACTGGGTCAATTCGGATCGAAATTTTCGAAGCTAAGTTTTTTGTAATTGTTTTACAGAACGCTGAACGCTTTGCAAGAAACATCCGAGAGAGTTTTGCGGAAATCAAAGCTTTGTTCGACTGAGAAATCGGCATTTCCGGAAAATACCCAAAGCGGAAGGATTTATTTTTGTAAGGCGATGGCTTCACGATATTTTGCGATGCCAGACATGCGAATGATAGTATATTATTATATATCGATAACTTTACCTCACACTAATCTAAATTAAACCGCACGTCATTTTATCAAATTTTAATCGTATTTTAGTACCGTGAACTAATCTAACTTTAGCCTCTACCAAATAACATAATTTAGTTATGAGGAATTTAATTAGCGGGTCGCGGTAGACTACCGTGGGAAAATCTTGCGACCCTTGCATGTGTTGGCCCTATAAATATAATTTAGGTAAGAATAAATGAAATAAATCGAAAATCGATCAATTATTTTAGTTGTCAACTACACCTAATCATACCGTTTGTCACAAACTATGAAATATAATAGAGCTGTAAATTTGTAAAACGTTGAAGTAATGGCGTTGTTTATCGTACAAGAAATATCGAATGTAACGGTTCGACTAGATTGATTCTCCCAAATGAAAGTGGATCCTTCAAGGCAGTAATTGTGGATTGTTCAATAGTGTTTCCAATGGTTTTAGGAAATGCATTCATTACGCAAACTCTGTTCAACGTCCTGAGAATTTTCTGTATGTTAGGGTGGCTCTTAATTTTAGCGTTTAAAGTATATATCATCCCAAAATTTCTTTTATACTCAAAGAAGTTTACACATTTCCCAGAGAAATATTTTGTTCATTTTGTTCTAATTCCTCCAAACCCAGGCATTTTATGGCCCGTCAAAGTCATCGAAAAACACCGCCATTTTGGTACATAACCGAGCTTGCAAGAGGAATGGGTCTGTGCCTTCTTACACGTCATAAACTAATTTACATGGCTATTTTCAATGACCGCCATGTAAATTATTTTGTGACGTCTAAGTAAGCATAGACCCGTTCTCCTCAGAATCTCGGTTATGTAATCAAAATGGCGGTATTTTTTGTTGACTTTGACGGGCAGTAAAATGCTTGCGTTTGGTTAAAATAGAACAAAATGAACAAAATATTTCTCCGGGAAATATGTGAACTTTTTGTAGTAAAAAAGAAATTTTGGGGTATAGACTGTCCACGCGAAAATCGTAACTTTAAAATAAACAGTAATGCCCAGCAAATTGCTTGAAGTATCGTTATATCGATTATAAATCAAAACAAAGGAAGACCGTAAAAATCAAAAACATATTTAATAACTAACGTTTCGTCGCTACACGCAATATCATCAGAGTGACAGGATAAACATTACAGTGAAAGTTAGTTAATTTGTTATTAAATACGTTTTTGATTCTTACGGTCTTTTTTGGTTTTGACTTATCGATATGGCGATATTTCGCGCGATTTGCTGGGCATTGCTATTTATAGTAAAGTTATTATCATTGTTGTAGTCTTTGTGCATATTCGCCGTGATTACCTAGCATGCAATCCTAACCGTGAAAGGGTCTATTATTTAGAAGTAAATTTAAGGTGAAAACTCATCGCATAATAAATTCATACATTTGTTATAATATTTGGTGGAATGAAGTGGAAAATGGGAAAGGCCACAACATACAAGGCGACCTTGACGACTAACTATCCAGTGTAATGGAAGGAGTTTACTCCGAATTAGAATTACTATTTCTTTATTTCATTTATTTACTTATAACTCTACCAGCTACCTAAGCTGTTGTTCCTAAAGGTCCCACAAGGGCCACCTCTCATGGGTTGAGTGTTACTGTAGGAGGAAACCTGTGATGCAAGGTAGAGTCAAACTGGACAACACTGTTCTCACATGTGACTAACGTAGCTTTAATCAGAAAACTGCACGAAGCCAGGAATCGAATCCTAGTCACAGAGGTGAGAGACAAATGCACTACCATTGGGCCACCAACACCCCTCTATTATTATAACAAAGAAAGCAAAATTTCTGCATTACAAGTTGCTTCTCGTAACCTCAGTTGCTTGGAACCCTTCGTAATGTGTTAGCGGTTTCAGAGACTGTTCCCTTTTGCAGTGACATTATTCAGGTCTCACCGTGTCGACCTCTGGAAGTCAACGACGAAGGTTATTCGATACCATCCCTTTTCCAATAACACTGGGAACCCACACTTTCAATGCTCGTTAGTCTCGGCATTCTTCCTATATAAAATTCTGTTCTTTATTTCTCTGACATTTTCGAGATTGAAGTTCCAAATTATGCTCATTCACCATGTTCAAACACTGTCATTAATTCTAGTTATCATCTCAAATTCATTAATAATTCATGAGCAAAGCACAATGGAAATCACTACCGAAACGTTATTTTGATATCTAAAGAAGAAATTACATAAATTAAGCCAACTTTCACCTCGATTTTCTCCTCAAATACTGATTATTTTGAGATACAATATCATACACTCGAAAGTCGTGTTTCATCAGATATCCAAATCTCAAAGTTTGCAAAAACCTCGGCTATCGCCTCGGTTTTCAACAAACTTCTCGGTGTTTGAACATCCTGATGAAACCCGCCTCGTGTATGATATATCCCAAAACCAATCAAAAAAATGGTAAAGGGATACTATATGCTAGGTACCTATGACGTTCGTCCTGTTTAGTCCTATCAGTTATATCATGTAACACGAATCGACCCAGGTGGCTTCCATTAAGCACCAGAGGCAAAAAAATACTGATGCAAATTGCTCGAATTGGTTTTATACGTATATAGCGCGGCCAATCTGGTTCAGTTTGTTTTCCTGTTTAGTTTAACTGATTTTGGGTTAAGTTTTGGTCCTTGCGTTCAAAGGCTCTCCAGAAAGCGTGACTGATGTGCACTTTCGTCAATTTCTCTGTTTTCCCATTTTCCCTCTGAGCTTCCTGTCAAAGCTTATCTGAAGTATGCTGAAATTGAGAAAATCTCATGCTAATCTGGTAATCCGCGTTGCATCTTGTATGGCACTAAGCCTTTTCACTCATACGCATTTCCTGAATAGTTGGCGAGATAACACATCCGATCTAGGGAATGTCATTTATCTGTCAATTCCTTTGACAACCGGAAGAGCCCCCCTTGGTTCAGAAAGCACAAAAAACGCTGACCTCGAGGTTGTGAAAGGTACATCTTGATCTCCCTTCATTTGAACGGTTCAGAGGTTGTTTCTCGAGTTCTCAGCCAAGTCTGTAACGATGTCTTCTTCTTTAAATCCTTTATTTGACGAACAGTCCGGACAGAGGGACCTTCGTAATAGAATACGACACACTTTCAATACTGGTTTCATGTCGGATGTCAGCTTCGTGGTCGGAGATGCAGATCGAAAGAAAACATTTTCAGCCCATCGTTATATCCTGGGGATAAACAGTCCTGTATTCCACGCCATGTTCTACGGTAATTTGGCCGAAGTCAGTACGGAGGTTTCTATTCCTGATGCTGAGGCTGACTCATTTGGCGAATTCCTTCGTTTCTTGTACACAGAAGAGTGCCACATTACAGAAGAAAATGTCATGAGCGTTGTTTATCTTTCTACCAAGTACATCGTACCGTCGCTGAAGAAGAAATGTGTGCGCTTTCTTCAAAAGACTGTAACGCCTGACACGGCCTTCGCTGTTCTTTCTCAAGCCGTACATTTCGGCGCTGATGTACTGGAGGAGAACTGCTGGGAAGTGATAGATACTGCCTGTAGCGAGGCATTAGAATCGGACGCGTTCTTGAACATTGATCACCCACTTCTCTGCGAACTACTTTGTCGAGACTCACTTAATATTAAAGAGGTCGAGTTATTCCAAGCGGCCTGCAAATGGAGCAATAATCAATGCAAGGTGCAAGGATTAAAAGGAACGGACGAAGACAAACGCGATATTTTGGGTAACGCGCTTTATTTGTTGCGCTTTCCAACCATGACGCGTGAAGAGTTTGCTTTGTATGTCGTTCGCGAAACAAATCTCCTCCGAGATCAAGACATCATTAACATATTCATGATGTTTAGTGGCCAAAAACCACATGAACAGGTGCAAAAGTTTTTGTGTAAGCCGCGCAAACATACCGCGGGGAAGTCACGATGCTCGCGTTTTACACCGCCGAAGATTGTTCGTCCATCAAGAACGGGCAAAGGTTGGTGTTACTCGAATGACACTTTGGACGCGTTATGTTTTCGGGTGTCCTGTGCCGTACTCGTTCATGGGGTACGAGTTTTTGGTGACGAAGATAAAGGCGTTTATCGACTAAAAGTGAACTTACTCAACGGTAACAAAGAGTTATCTTCTAACGCAGGCGAATTCCGTTCTGAGATTGACGAGGAAGGCTGTAAACCTACTGGATTTGATGTGTTGTTTCCGGAACCAGTCAAAGTAGAGGCAGGTGAAGTCTATACCATATCTGGTAGCATAAGTGGGCCACGTTCATTGTACGGTCAAGGCGGGGAAAAAACTGTTACTTGCGGTGGCATACAGTTCATGTTTTGCAGCAGTGAACAATCGAATAACGGAACGTCTGTGTTCCACGGTCAATTCCCGCAGATCATATTCTCTAAATTATAGCCCACTAAAGTTGGACACGGATCGTGGTCCGATTGCTTCACGGTCAAATATTGATCTGGTGTGGTTCGTATCATCCCCCAAGGAACCCCGCCGTGGTATTTCCTTTACACAGTATTCCGCGCATTACAACCAGAAATCCTCGGACATGAAACTATTGTTTATTACTTGTTAGTGCTTACGGTTGAGAAATGCTCTGTAAGACTTCCTCAAGGTAGTTCAGTTCTTGATAGTTTTTCTCGTGGTTCGTATCTACCTACGCCCTAATTTTATACGATCATATTACACGGAATGATTTTTAGCGAGAAATTTAACCCAATGTGTTATACACAATAAACACATAAAAAAATCTAAGCGTTGACCACAAATGTCGACTTCCATGTTACACTCAGAAAAATCCTAATTAATAGCTGTTCCGTGTCAAACTATCTTAAAAGACGTTGATAGAGTGTTTTGCCCTTGTAAGATATTTATCAGCTATTATTTATCAGCTATTGACTTCTCAGGATGACTGATCCACCCTAAGGGGAAATATAAAAACCATACACATGCATTCTCACGGATTCTTCATGGATAAAAACGTCGCTTCTGAACTTCTAGGTGTCCACCTTTTTTATAACAGTATCCGACTTTAAGTTCATTCGACTCAAGATTTTTGTAATTTAATTTGAAATACTAATAAAAACTATTGTAAATATTAAACTTGTTTGTTTTTTGGTGTTTTTGTTTTTGAATGTGTGCACTTGCTTTTATTTTGAGGTGAGAGAAGCCGGATAGGCTCAGTGCAATCGCCCGGAGATTACTGTATCTATTCATGCGGCGCGTAATATGTTTTCAAATAACCATCCGAACTAGTAACACCGTCCTAAAGTTTGCTGTCATTGCGAAATACGATTTTGATTGAGATACCACTGTGACGGCTTCTTTCCCCAGCACGTGATATGCATCTGACACAGATCTACAAAGAACGATCTACGCGGCCCTACATTCCGTGTGGTAAATTTGCGCAAAGATCTTTGGCGTAGAGTTTAATTTCTTCTCGTTGTAGCGCGTAAGATTTCCTTTCTCGGCTTATTAGTGTGGTTGAATTTCCACCCTTAATCTCGTGCTTTTACTTTATATGCGAAGAGAATTTTACATCTTGGTGTAAAATTTGTTCGTCTTGGCGCAACTTGGCCGCGATGGCCTACACTGAATGCACCCAGACTACGCGGTACAATTGTCTCGTACAATTGTACGTCCTGGTGTATAGGTTCACTCTGAACTGTTGTCAGGCATTATTGCAACATTCCTTAACGAATCATAAGCAGAAATTATGCTCGTTAGGGATAATCGCATACTCCAGGGCGAAAAATCGTAGTTGCGAAAAACGTATTGTTTAATTGCACCTTGATACAGGCAACAAAACAAGTAATATTTGTGCCGTCGAGTTTAACCAAGGTGGACGTCAAAGTTGTGTTAAAAAACTGAAAAGATCAAGTTCGTCTAATTTAAAGTGGACGGTTAAGCCTGTTGATGCAGACTTCACACTTTCACCAAAATCCTCTGTCGTTATTCGGTCTGTGTTTTGTTTAGTTTTTAACACCTAAAGCCAGCAGTACAACAATCATTGTATTTGTTGATATTTTCAGCTGGTTATTTCAAAGCGGACTGACAGTAAAAAATAGCATTCCGAACATTTTTTGTCTTCTTCGTTATCAACTATTGCGACTGTTGTGTTTACTTTGGCCGTGGCCCACTCAGGAAGTGAAGTACTGCGCTTTCAACGACGCCACTAGAACTGGAGATCATGGCTTACTATTTCGTTCTTAGGAACATACACAAACATTGAGCTCTCCAGTTGTCGCGTCTTCTATCAAAATCTATTTCATGCTTTAGTTGTCTCCAAAAAAGACCACAATCACAATCTGTTCGTCAGCTTGGGTGGTCGACCAGAGGTTTAATGTGCGCAATCATTAATTTCTGTAATTAAGGGGATATGTTTAAACCTTTTCAAATGGTTTCGATGCGCAATTTGCAAACAAATTTGTCAAGGAAAAAGTTATCTTTTATTTACAGTTCATCTCAAATCTTTAGAAACACTAGCTCATGCTGTAATCCAAACGAATTTAGTGTGTAATTCGCCAGTACCGTACGGTATTTGACCTCACTCAATTCATAAATAATTCATAAAGGAAAAACAAAAGAAAGTAAATGTTTAATCAATATTGTAAATATGGATATAGCATCTTCCTAATTTACAGGGACTTTTCCTTCAAATTTCTGGGCTCAAATGCTTTGTATCCTTAAAATAATTCGTAAATATACACATTCAGATGCATTCATCCCATTATGTTGAGTTAACAGTAAGAAAAATGATGATAATAAGTATATAATATGGGAAACGTAACGATTGATAACCAAAAAGTTCGTCTAATCTCTTCTCTGTTTTCCTAAGTGTTTTTTAGATGTCTATCTTCAAGTTTTCAAAAGTAATCTTTTGAAAACTGCTTTAGTCCAGCTGAAAACATCGATAAGATTGATCGTGTAATATCACTGGTAATATCGAAAAGGAGACAGTAAATGAGATATTCCCAAATACATGGTCACATACGAGAGCAACAGGACACGTTAGTGATAAGATTTGTATTGTGGAAAAAACAGTTTTATGAAACATGAAGTAAACATGCACTTACGTTGTCAACTTCAAATATCATGATTGAAGTCCTAAACAATAACATCCTTGTGGTATTAAACTTAACGCTTTCAGTATCGTAGATCCTATGCTAAGAAGATTTAGTCGTTTTATCTTAAAGATTGACAACTAGAAAAAGACAAAGGAACAAGTCGACAAGGATCTTCTTGTTGTCTAGGGTTAGGTTTCCGAATCGTTTTTTCGATAAAGTATTTCGTATTTCATAGTTTTCGCTTACCACACCCGGGATCGAAGCACTGGCGAAAGTTTGAGTCGAAACATTAGAAGACCAAAGTCACGTAAAAAGTTTTGGCTTGGGAAAATCATGGTGTGATTAGGAAAATATAGGAAGGTTTAGCAATATTTGAAGCAAAGGCACTAGTAAAGGGATTTGCTCGAAATTTACGAATTAAGTTTTCCTTTTCGGCTGTTTGACACATCTCGACTTTTCTGTTTCTGTACTTGCAAAAAGAATAAACCTAAATGTTTGTCATTTAAAATCCAGAGGTACGTTTCTTAAAGTCCCTACTATCTGAGTCCTAGTAGTTCAATCGTTAGACTGTCGTATCGGATTAATAAGGTAGCGGGTTCATTTTCCGTCTTTGGCACAAATTTGTTGAGTTGGTAAAAACATAGGTTGCGAAGAAATAAGAATATTGTTAACACCTAGCTGCAGTTTCCTAAGTATCTGTTATTTTAGAATAAAGCCTGAAAAATCTTTTCATAATTCGACGTACACGTAGTTTTACATGGTCAAATTCCCTGCAGCTAAATTGCGATACACTTATGTCAAGTTCGTTTGGATTGGCGTCTCGGGTTTCTGATTGGATTTCTCATCTGACTGAGATAAGCTGTACATATTGTATATAAGTATTTACTTCGTGTAACTAATTCACCAACCAAAAGATTGAAATATTCCACCTTGATTACGGGATTCAAGAATTGTACTCATATTGAACCACGCGACCACCCATGCTAAACAACCGATTGTTGACTTTTTTTGATTAACTGTCCATTCTTTGTCCATCTATCTTGAAGTCTAAATCAAAGGTCATTACTTTGCTTATCCAGAGGACTATGGGTAAACTTATTAGATGTGACACGAAAGTTACCTAATAGTGAGGAAGAAATGAGGTATTCGGAATGCCATTTAATACCTGTACTGCATGTGTTGTTCTTTCTTTCAACCAATTCAGTAATTAGCTACTTCAAGGATAAGAAACAGAAGTACTGATTGCAGTTATGTCAACTTGAGATGTTGATTACAAAACAAAATACAGACAATAACAAAAGTGGATTTTTGGAGGTGTGAAGTCGGGGGTTGGCGACGTCGAACCTGACAAAACCATTCGGTTCGATTCCGACGAATTGCGTCGATTTTTCGCTTCGCTACGTTGTCGTAAAATGTCATAAATTTCGATCGAGCGCATCTCTGTGACATTCTGTCTCTCAGTCGAATGTATATGGCGTTTCAGACAAATGGGTACTGGCGGTTAGATTTAATTTTTTAATTTAGAAAAATTCTTTCCAACGGTGACCCCTCAGTACTCTTGGGTAACTGTTCTTTAATGGGCCATAATCTTCGTATTTCCTAAAATACTGTAACGTTACAAGTAACAGATAAAGCATGAGCAGCCGATCTGTGTCTGATTTACAAGGTGAGCTGCTAGCGAGTTTTAGTAAATCAGATACAGATCGCATGCAAATGCTTTATCTTATCAAACGGACGCATCTAAAGAGCCATGTTTTCAAACTATTTTTCAAGTTGGAGTGATTCTAGCTTGGTAAATTGAGGGAAAAGTTTATGTTAATCAAGTCGAAATCTCTTACGGATTTGCAGATATTGATTAAACATTCATTTCTTATGAATTTTCCTCAGGAATTATTAATGAGCTTTATAAGGTGTACATAAATAACATATAATTCACTCTTTTAGTGAATTATATACCTCTGCATTCTTCAGCAAAATATATCTAAGATTAAAAACAGTATGAAAAGTAGCATAATCTTAATATCTCCAGGGGAACCTCTTGATTTTTCTTTGTTTTTATTGGGTAGTTTGTTCCAGCATACAATCCCCGAATAACTTAACTCCCTTCTTCAGAAAGTAGGCGGTAGAAAAAGCTATCGATCAGATTGTCTGTGTTCAATGCGCCGCTAAGATTGCCTCCAGAGCTTCGATGATGCCTATCTGGTTGAACCTTTTCGCGTGCGAAGTGCGAGATATGTTTTTGACACTGGCATATTTTAGGGGAGTCTAATTTACTCGTTTGTGAGACCGATACACTCATTAATACTTGCTAAAAAAGATCTTTTTGTAGGAACACAAAAACTGACCTGGTTACCGTAGTTTTAATAAATGGCATCATGGCCCTTATGGCCGGAACTTTGCCCCTCGTGATAGGACGAGCCCTTACGGGAAAAAATTGCGACGTCACTGGTTTTCGAAGAAATGCTAGGTTGCTTTAGTACTTTACAATACACACACAGTCTCGACATTTACTGTTCCACGTTACCTCGATAGCGCATTCGATGGAACAGTTGTTCGATGAACCAAATATGGCCAGTCAAAGTTTCGCTCCCATTCAACATAAGTTTTTAGAGCTGGCTTTTGCAGAGTTGGTTAATCATATTTCCCCAAATATTCATTGTCCAGGTGCTGGTTCTCTCATATTTTAATTTAACGATTTAATCTATACTTTTGCTGTTATTGCACAAATGAAAGCGGTTTTTGAACGAACTGCTTATTAGAACGACAAGTAGTCGAGGTTTGCGTAAAGAAATCGCGAGCAGAAGTAAAGTTCAACTAGAGAGAGAAACCCCAAAACAAATAGCAGCATGAGAGATTTGCAAGTAGACAACTCTTCAGTGTCAGTGGACCTATCAATTAACTTAGATCAAGTTGGGTGGTCAACTTGGCACTGCTGTTGCCTCCTTCAAATATGCTTAAAAGTCACCAAAGTAATAGGATTTCTATTTCTTCTGTCTGAATGAGTTTAAATCGGCAGAAACAATTGGACATGTCCTAATTAATTCATGTAATTTGTCAGTCCAAATGAGTTTAACCCTTTCCTGGCCGAGGACTTTCCCCTTGACGAGTAAAATCGTCAGTCTGGCGTTAGCCAGAATCAAATACTGAAGTCTTCATAGGTCAGCGAGGACCTATACGGACAGGAAGAAGTTAAACCATCATTAACACTGATCATGTCGTTGTAAATGGATACACCCACCCATGCAATAACAGACAGTGGGAACAACAGACATTAGGTTTGTATCATAAGTTTAAAAATATCAGCTTATCCGAAGTAAAAAAAAAACAAAACCAAAAAAAAGACCATGAAATAGATAGTCATTCAACTTATCAACCTCTCAGTGTTTTGAATAAAGTCTTAAACGATGAAATTACAATAATGTCGTGTTATTAAGCTTAACGCTTTCAACACTGAGATTCCATGCTGAGATCTTTTAGAGGGGCGAAGAAGGAGATCTTGTTACTTGGGGGATTATCAACATTCAACTTGGGTCAGTCAGTGCGAGGAGGCCCAGCTTGATAAGCATTTGACGTCGACGAATTTTCTGATCAAAGTTACCTTTGCCACATGTTAGAAGAGCATTGTATATTTTTACTAGACCAAGCGTCGGAGATTTTCTCCAGGTACCCCGGTTTCCTCCTGTAGTAACACCGGACCCATGAGGGGTGGCCTTGCTGGACCTTAGGGAGAACAGTTTTATTAGCTAGTAGGGTTATTCAATATGAAACAAATGAAGACACTTCGTCACCCATTGTTGTCATCGTTTCAAAGCATCTACGAAGTTACTTCGGGTTTGCATGTCCCACGGAGTGATTTCATGACTCCTGTTCGAAGTCAGACAGGCAAGTCGTTTTCCAACAAATTCTTGTTTTAGTTTACACAAGACTTTAAAAAGTCTCGGATGGGCCCCGCTCATTCCGAGTGCAAGACTGACATTTGGTAGAATCATTGGACATTTGATATTTCACGTAATCGAGTGTAAATGCGAGCTGATATTCCTTGAATATACCTGGTGCGATAATTTTCTTCACGAAATCTTCATAATCAGCCTAAGCCATGGTAACTAAAGAGTTCGAAAAATACGAATTGTTCCATTGCGAATTAAAACACGGATTACGGCCAAAGTTAAGTAAGCAAGAAACTTTATTTTATTGAGGATAACACATGGTGACAAAAACTCTAATAACTTATTGGGACTCTAAGATCTACAAAGCAAATTATGTATGATACAATAATATACTTTAAACTATATCAACTAAATGTTAAAAGTTACAAGATGTATTGTTGAAGTAAAACAACAGTTAAAAGGGGTGTGTTCAGAACAACACGGCTTTAGTTTCTTTTCGGTTTCTCATGTAAACACTTCAAAAAATTTACACTTTCTTATCAAAATGACTTCCTACCGCTCTCGTGTAATCTCCTTACACCTTACAAACCGTTTAAATTGGCACAACAAAACCTTATTGCCGTAGGATAACTCAAGACTCCGTAACCCCAGAGATTATTACTCACCCACAGTAACCCCATCTACCACTCAGCTACGCAGACACTGGGCTTCTTGTTGACACAATGAAAACAAGAGAAAGTCAGTAAACAACGATAAACTTGGTGGTGAAATCACAATAATGGATTATAAACAGTACACTCCGGATTTGTTTCCTATCTTTATGCAAAGTGAGCTTGTTCCAAAAGTGTGGAAGGAACAGCGGTGCACTGGGACCAGTGGCGTTCTCCAAAAAATCCACTTTTACCACGTGAAAGAGACAACCCGCTCTAATTCCTCGTTGCTGATCTCTTACGGTTTCTCGGGTGTCATTCCATTCGAAAAAATAACAAATCGTCCAAGAAGGGATGTACATTCTATAAAAAGTAATAATCATAAATAAAAACATGCCAACGTTAGTGCATGACGAAACATGTCCGAACATATGAAAACATACAAAGCCGAGAACTAGACAGATTGAGTAGAAACAAAACTGCGGATATCACTGGGAAAAGGACTTAGCCTTCGACTTAGATATCTTCTTAGGAAGTTTTTTTATGACTAATGGGGAGGGACATTTGTATCGATTGGCTTTTGGTCCACTTGTGGTAACCTTCCTTTATCTTCAAGGAAACAGAACACCTTCATCAAAGCAAACTCTGGACATATTTGCTAAGGGCTTACTTCATGTGTTAATTGAGGCTCAACAGAGATTTCTACTAATCCATCAAACTGTACAGTGATTGTCCTTTGGTCAAATGCTTCAACTTAAGCCAAATTAAGTTGAGAGAATATTTATCTACAGTCGTACATTCCTCGACTGGTGTCCTACCTTGGATTCTAGGTGCTATTGCAAGGGTGAATATTAATTAATTTATATTCAGTGCTATGGTACTTCTTTTGTAGTCCGGAACCATGAAATTAGAACCTCAACTTCCTGGTCCGTTCCACCTAAAGAATATAGAAAAATGACCTTTGTCTTCCCTTCAAACAACTTAGTTCTACGAAAACAATGTCTGGTTCAGCTCAGCCTTATGTCATCAACTAGAACTGAACATTTCTATTAAAACAAATAAAACAATGTTTTAAGGATGCTGGGTTTATGAATCATTGCACGTCATTCCTAGTTTAATTTTTGTTTGAAATAGGATTATCACAATTAAGTACGTTTGGACGTTTCATCAACCAACAAACGAACTTGCGCAACTGCGCCTGTCTACCAGCTTAGACACTTTCCATCTCATAATGTTTACCTCTCATAACGAAGTGGAAATATCTTATTTCAACAAAATCATATCTGAAGTAGGCCCCCCAGCACGCAGCAGGAAAGGTGTTGTTGACTGGAAGGCAAAATTCGCGCCTCAAAAATTAAGACTGCGTGAGCTATGTCCAGACGTTTGACAAACAGACACCTTTAAACCCAGTGACTTACGAATGAACGAATGAAGATTTTCTTGGTAGACCTTGTACTACACAATGTAGTCTGGAACAAGACGTCGCAAAAATGTTTCGGAGGATTCAAGTCTCAGGATTTCTGTTCGGATTATATTCCTTGTAACCTGATCTGGTTGGTTGTGAGCTGAGTGAACCTCAATTAAAACAAGTTTTTTCTACTTTTTTACACCTTGTCTATCTGAAGTCATCGATTATCATCAACAACGTGGATTATGTCAAAAGAAGAACTACACCCACGGTGTATTTATCTCAACAGCAACCTTGAGCAGCCGACCTATCGCATCAATCAAGCCCTACGTCGACTTCGCTATCTCCATACTTCCATTGCTACACGAAACCGGCGTCCGTGTCGCATAAATGAAACTAACTTGGCCGGTTCTAAACAATATCTACCCCGTGTATACCCAAAAAAGCAAACTTTTTCGGTTTCTGTTACTCCAGTGGATTCCCAAACGTCGCCGATCAATCGTGAAAGGAACGCGTCCACCCCGCGTGAATCATGCGAAGCAGGCTCGCGGTTTCTGCAAGAATCAATACGTAGTAATCCAAGGAGAAGTAAGTCCGAAGAAAGGACATTAGGATATCAAATTGGATTACCAAGAAACAACGCAACGTTATGCCTTAACGGCCACAAGGGAAACACAAAGGACAGTCGTTGTAATGGTGAATGTACTGTCATACCTCAAGCTTTTATAACTCGAAAACGTATTTTAACCAGAAAGGGCGGACAGCGGCCTTGTAAATGGACGGTGAATATGGACACACCTCACCTAGATATGAAGCTGGCCCAAGATTTCAAAGATGACGAGAAAACGTCTGAAAAACATAAAATGTTTCCCTCTATAGTTTCACCGCAGTCAGAACATATTCAGGCCATCGTGAAGCAGACTTTGGGTGTAAAACATGTCCACCTTAAGACTCCTCCACCTTCACCTTCGATCAGGCACATCAGTATTCACCTTCCAGCCAGTTGAGACATGATGTCGGTTTTAAAGAACCGAAAATGAGAACCGAGTTTACATTTGAAGTGCGACTTACCGCTGTGTAAAATCACCGAGGAGATTTACCTTGAGAGGCGTATAACTTACGAAGAAAGTACCCCCCATGGAGACATGGACAATGGGCTGAAACTGGTTTCCTGAAAAACACTGTTCACTGCTGTTTTCTGTCTGGTGAAAATATCGATTTATTGGCGGGAATTACGTGAGTACGGGACTTACGTACGAGTTGGCTATATGTCTGAAATCGAGCAAGTGAGCTCTGGGATTGAGTGAGATTTCTGATACAAACCAACAAGACCATAATTATCGTACAAAGACACTTCCCATGATGTCGCTTGTTTAGGTTTTACGCACTGAGTTTTTCTTGAAAAAGTCGCTTCTCGTTCCTGATTGGCCAGGGGAAAAAACCGAACGACGTTTTCACAAGATCAACTTTATTGATAAATCCTGTAATGTATGAAATAAAGCAAGATGGATAAGCTTCGTATTTGACACCGATTCTTTGCTTTCTTAAAATAAAGAAAATTTAAAACATGTGACAGAAAATCCAAAAGTTAGGTGCTGTATTTTCTTAATATATCGATAAGAGTGCGTAAGTTATTAAATAATTATTGAGTGAGGCTGAATATGATATCAAGAGAGTTATCCACTCTTGGATCGCTTCGTCGAATGGTTTATGTTTTCGTTCAATTTCTTGTTTTCTTCTTTTTAATTGGTTATTTCCTCAGCAGCAAAAAGTGCTTATTAAT